>OZ024920.1:0-219473 GCA_964017225.1 Netelia inedita | reverse complement strand
TTCGCAAGTCCGTTCGCTCGTTTCTCCGCTGCAGTGCGAATATAACGGGGCGGGAGGGAGTGCTGTGTGCACGCTAAGACATGCACGAAGCCCGTTGGCTCGAAGTTGAGCGAGGAGTGAAAGAGAAAGAATGCAAGAAGCGGTGAAAACGTAAAGCGAGAGAATGAGAGACCTCTCGTGTTGTTGTATGGAAGAATGAGCGTTACTCTCTTTCTACGAGACAGGAAAGAAACGCTGGTTTGTGACCCTGTTTTTCCCTGCTGCTGGTTTATATTTCCAGGGCTTTGGGTTCGTTCATTTTTCTTCTTTTTTTATTTCGTGTACAAAAATTTTGCGCGATATAGCGCTACACAGAGGCTAGCATTGTACGTGTAGCTTCATACGGTAGGACAGAACGCTATGCTCCATATTTCACAGTGACACTCATCATTCCCTGACACATTTTTAAATCGGAACGAGCGGTATACGATGCGAAATTGAGACTGACGAGTGTGAATTTCTAGTTGTCCGCGAACGAGGGCGTACATGCTGGGCGAGGAGGAGGAGAGAAGGTATAGCAATAGGAATCCTTGGTGGGGATTGCGCCATAGGGATAATAAAAGGGGTAGGTAACTACGGAGGTTACGGCGACCACTTCATTAGTCCTTTGCTTACTTCGGTCAATTGTCTTGGGATCCGTCGGCCAGTTCTCTAAAGTTGATATCTCTCTCTCTCTCTCTCTCTCTCTCTCTCTCTCTCTCTCTCCTTCGCTTCATCAAAGCTCGGCGAGAGTTTCGCGCAATAGTAGCGCGAACTGCGAAATAGCGAAAACTGGGAGAGGTGTACAGAGACACGCTTTCGGAAGGTCGGGCAATCGGAAACAAGATGCGCAGTTTTAATTCCATAGCGGGATCCAGGCAAACCTGACCTCGGACTATTTAGGCCGTTCGATATCTTATTTGCACACGCGTATAACGCCCAAATTCTCGCCTCCTCCCATCGAAAGGGTGATGGGTATGCGTATCGCGTATGGGATTTTCAGCTGATATACATGTACTACACGCTCGTTAAACGAATCCATAAACCTAACGAATCATCTCCGTCGTTCGACGTCGGCCATTAGACCGACCGCGCGATTGATATTCTCATCCGTCCACACATCGAATCCCCTTGTTTATCATCGAAGCAACGAGCGGTTGACTTCGTCCCATCCACCTATATACTTTATACATACGCTTGTGTACATTTATACGCATACGCGTTCAACATACATGTAATATAGGAGCTCCCGATAGAATGAAATTTGATAATTTGGACGTTTCGTGACCGCCTGACGATCGGAGCCGCCCGGCCTCTCCGCTAACCATCTCCATCGGCGGCAGCGACGAAATAAAAATAATATTCATGCAAATATTTGACGACACTTTTCGAGTAGAAAAAAACGAGAGCTCTGCGATAGAAAGTTTCTGACAATGAGGTCAAATCGGCGCGACCTCGCCATCGTCGCGTCATATTCCGGCAATGCGATGGACAGAAAAAAAATGCGCGAAAACGGAAATGACGCTTGTGACAGTGCGCTGATTGGTGTAATTGGGTTTCCCATTGGTATTGCGACGTGTATCGCGCAACCAACAATCCAGTTATTTGTTGGCCGCGTATCGGTAAAAAAAGGCCAGAGTACGTAGGTACGTGCGAGCCTCGGGCTTCCTCGTCTCGTAGCTCGCGTAACCGATTGAATATCGAATACGTGAAATTCCGTAGCATAGAGGGCGTAACCGGATAGCAGGGAAAAAAGCATCGCGGACGTTGAACGAGCTTTAAATTAGGAATGACGGATAGACAGGCCTGGGGAAAGTGCCACGTGTGTGGGTGGACGGTGCGGATTTCCTCGTTGGCTAACTCGCAAAATCGGTCTACCGATCTTGTTGCCGGACGCGGGGGTTACGCGATCAATCATCTATTTTCCGATCGTTTCGTGTCTTCGTGTGTGTGCGCGCGCGCCTCCGTCGGTAGACTCTCCACACATATAGTACTCTCTTGCTTACGCCCCTTTCGGAAGGATCCCAAGTTGGGGACTACGATCGAAACCATTATATACTCGTGTAAGGAAGTAAGCGAATGAAATAAATGAATTTGAATCGGTAATTAAACGAGAGGGTGTAACATCGTGTTTATTTCTGAAACGAGTCGAAGAAGCACGAATACGGATGGAATTTGACGACGTAGAATGAAACGAGAGAGAGGTATAGAGTAGGAGAGGATGAATCGGGCTGCGGGGCTATGCATATTTCCGTACACGTGTACGTCGCGAGGATGTTGTCGTGAAAGCGTGCTCCGAATGTTTGGAACGCGAAGTACACACGGTATATCCTCTCCGTGCATACACAGCATCGTGCATCGGAGCACTTGAGCCACGGGAGTTTAGGAGTAGTACCTACGATAGAGAAGGAGGCAGGCGAGGGTGAGAGCGCTGAATTAATTACCTATAACTGAGGGGGTTTTAATTAAAGTTCAGGCAACTGTTTATGGTACACGCGCCGAAACTCGACTGTGTGTGGTTGCGTGCTGTATATTTGCGTGTTTGTATAGTTGCACGGGGTAGCTTCGAATATGTTGGTTCGTGTTGGTAATAGTGTTTATGCTTGTAGATGCGGTATGTTTCGCGCGCGCGTGTGTGTGGGTGTGTGTGTGTGTGTGCGTGTGTGCGCGCGTAGGGCGTACGTTTACATTGGCGCGGCTTTGCCAACGGGGTTGAACTTGTGCGTGAGTCGTGAGTTGAGTCGGCCGAGTACCTACCTATATACGATCTACCACATTGATGCGAGATGGCAAAAGCAAGAGCAGCGAAGGTGTCGAGCTCGGTGGGGGATGCTCACGTTTGAGTCTCAGAGGCGAAGCTTCCCCCTCGAATAGTATTGGGAGGGAGGGTAGAGGTCGGCCGAGGAATGTATCACACGCGCCCGAGTCACACGAAAATCTATTAGGCAACGAGCCTATCCCGATACCTCGATGATCCAAAGAAAATAATAATAAAGTTGTTTCTCCTGTTACGCGAGGAGATTGCCGACCTATTGTAGAACATATCGAGCTCCTTCTTGGGAAAGAGCCCAAATAGAGTACCTACCTACAGTTTCGATAGGCAGGGAAACAAAAACGATGCTTCGAGTTTGTGGGCTTCGCTTTTTCCTAGCTCGCTCCAAAATATTCGGAAATCATTCGGATTAATAGCATTTAGGTACACGAGTCGAACGGAGCTTCGTCCCTTTTTCCGTAGGTTCACTTTGCTACGACTCTTTTAAAAAATCCAATAGACATCGATGTGACAAAAATTGGGGCCGTTTCTCGAACGTCTATATCGTCGTCGTCGTCGTCGTAGCCGTCGCCGCCGTCGTCGTCGTCGTCATTGTCGTCCTCGTCTTCGTCCGCAATATTGGCACGGAAGAGAGGGCGAGGTGCACCCATCGGCTTTCCCACACAGGCTACAACGAGGTTCGTGTCCGTAGCAACAAACGTTACACGCGGCATCGAAATGAGAAACCCTGGTGATCCTGGCAACGCCAATCGGTGTTCACTCTCGTTGCTCGACGAAGCGTTCGGCCCGTCGTTCTTCGAGCGGAAATTGGTCATGAATTTTCTCGGACACGTTGGAAATTGTTCGTATCGTATATTTATTTTATTTTGCCCGTTCGAGGATCACACGCGTTCGACATCGTTCGCGTCGCTCCAATTAGATTCGTGGAATTTTCGGAACGCGCATTCCGGTCGAATCTGTCAGACGGGAAACTCGCTGTATCTATCGCGGTTAAATTAATCGCGCTTACACTTCTCGATACTCGATACGCGTATCGAGGTCCTTTAACGAGGATTACTTTTGATAAAAAGAGGTGCAAGTCTTGATAGCAAGAACGGCGAGAAAATTCGATAGAGTGCTGGCTGAATGAATTCGCTGGTGGTGGGGTGTTACGACGCGAAATTCGTGAAGAAGAATCTCCTGGCCATAAGAGGAGTGGTCTTTCTCTCTATATAGATAGATATAGGTAGATAGACAGACGAGATGGACGGTACATAGATGCTCGGTGAACTCGAAGCGACCAACTTCTCCAATCTTTGTTCTTACGAGTATATCCTTCTCCGTGTATAAATGTCTGACTCTCTGCCTCTGTTCGTAGGGTCTGCGGGAACTCGTTAACGGGCCTTCCCAGACCAGCCGGTTCATCGTAAATCCCGATATCGTCGTTGCACGGGTAGCACACACACACACACACACACACACACGCGGGTACGCACTCGCGCCCTCACCTATCCAAAGCTTGAGCACACTTGCACCGGTGCACACCTAATTACCCGATACACTATAGCCAATTTCGAGGAAAATTATCCTGTGAAATTCTACTTTATTGGAACTGTTGGAGGATTTTCGTTAAATTAATGATCTACCGACGAGAGTACGTGAGAATTTCAGCGTTCCTCTTACGGTCGGGCGGTTTCTCGAATTTTCCTCGAATGGCAATCAACGGGAAAATTGGAACGCGATTTGGTAAAAGCGTGCCGGAAGCTCGAGAGTGAGCGAGTGTAGATAAGGCGCGCGCCCGCATGCATATGACGACCGCATAGTGCCACTCGCATCAAAATTGCCTTATCGAAACGCGTCTCTATTTTGTTGAAACTAATTTTTCGTCCCGATTATTCGATAAGTTTTCGTTCGTGAAAGAGATATGATAAAGAGAGAGAGAGAGAGAGAGAGAGAGAGAGAGATAGTGAAAGAGAAAGGGAGCTGGAAATTTTCGTGCTTTTACCATCGGACATTTCGGGAACTGTTTCAATGACAAAAATCCTTATCGTCGCGAAGAAAAATTGGTTTTAGCGGAGCAAGATACGAAAGGACAAAGTAGTCGAGCACAGATACTCGTGACAACTTTATCCGTATACCTACGGATGAAGATGAGGGGTAGAGAGCCAGGAAAGGGGAGAGGCGAGGTGGCTGTTGGTACGAGGCACGTTTCCGGGACGTGGCGCCCCGATACCTATGGAGCGGAGAACGAGGAGACGAGCTTTTGGCTCGTATCTGTCCCCGTTTCCGTTCCGCGATGGTGACGAGACGGCGGGAAAGGGGCAGACACGAAGGAACTATAGCGCAACTTCTCTCGACCGACCAGGCTTCAAGGTGAATTCTTATCAAAGCCAGGGTTGTGCGGGTGCCAAGTACGTATATGTTAGAATCGAACTTCATTCCTCGATAAGATCTCAACCTGGTACGCCGAACGAGCTTTTCCTACCCCACCGCCCGACAGATGGAATAAGGAGACAGGCACGAGGGGGCAGAAACGAGTTCTGAGAAGGGGCCCGCCCGTATTAAAGTCGACACCCGAATGCTATATAAGTAGGTACATACATAGCGATGGCTCATCTTGAGAATATATATTACAACGGATGGAAATTTTGGCTGATACCGTACGGACCCTAATCACTCGATAAAGTCAAACGATTTATCTATCGCCCAATCTCGAATACGAGTACTTTCCTCTTTCGTTAGATACTTTAATTATAAAGCCTCTTCGAGCGTATCCTCTTCGATGCGCGGTATTGTTCCAAACTCATTTTCTTTCGGCTCTCTTTTATTACGATGTCGATGTATTTCAATTTGGAAAGATGTATATACGTAGGTACTATACATATAGAGTACGATCGGAATGGTACTTCCTGGGGCATCGGTCGATCTTTCGAGTCATAAGACTCGACGAGCCAATGACAGCTGAAATTGGTCCTACCGTAAGTGGATGAAACGTCCCGAGTCGCGAACGACAGGGACGTTTTTCTCGTATATAACGAGGACGGGCTAAAAGCTTCTTGTCTCGTCTCGTCGCTCCCGAAATGATAATAATACGAATGAAATAATGGGCGTGGCGATCGTCGAGCGCAAACTTGTTCGTGTCTCGGGTGCTCGTCCGACAAGGCGCGCATCGTCCATAGCATCGTAGGTACGATCGACGCTCTTTCTTAAGTGCGATGTTAATGGCGCATGTCGGCGAGGCTCATCGGTAACAGGCTCTGCCATAATTTTCCTGAAAATTTCGCCAACATCGCGGACCATTAAGCACATTGAACCGTTCGGCCGTCCTTTCCACGTCTCCATATACTTTATAGCGCATGTACGTAGTACTCGGCTCTCTCGTCTTGGCGGCACATGCTATATTATATGTATATCGCGGCTCGCGGCCAATAGATATCTCTCCGTAACATACGGGCTACATAATGTACCCGGTCTTATGTATTAAATATACATATAGATGGCAGGTATTGCGGGCAACGGTAGCCGAGCTCGATGTTGGCCGTCGGCCAACGTTGAGCAGTTCTGGACCCGCCGCGACCGTGAACGAGAAAAACTGAAAACCCCGACGCCACTGTGCTCGGCATTTTCTCTCTCGCGGCAAAGCCTATACGCATACACTTTGTGTGTGTGTGTGTGTGCGCGCGCGCGTGCGTGTCTGTGTGTAAAAGAGCCCGACGTTTTTAAGCGGTCGCGGTTAAAGAGCCGTTTATCACCCGACGTCTAACCCGAATGGCTGCTCCACGGATAACTTCCGCGAACTCAACTTTTCCGCTCGTACCTCGGATCACGGTGCTTCGAATATCGAGAACCACCAACTTTTTGGCGTTCCGAGCATCGACTTTTTAAAAATTCTATTCAATTTTTTGTTTCATCATCCGCGCGAAAGATCCATGGGTAGCTACTTACCGATGGCAAACTTGGTTACTCCGGAAATCTTACGAGCCCCGATGATTATCGCACTTTTGTCCTCGCATCGTGAGACGAAGCTGCTCGAAGGTACGCGAGGCATATCGGCCGACGGAGAGAGACAAGTTATATCGGGCGAGTATAACGTCGCGAGAGACGTTACCCTGCTACCCTATGGATTTGTAAATATCCTCGTAAAATATTATCCCGAGCGTCCTATAAAAGTTCAATTTAGCCTTGGGTATTGCGAGTATACCTACCTACTCTTCGAGTGAACGAGACGCGAATCTTATCGTATACAATCACGATAGAAACAATAGCGAGGATTATGGTGACGTTAACGGTTACCAAGGAAAATCGAAAGCCTCGAATCTCAAATCCCATTCGTAAATACAATAATACGTCGATGAAAAGATATAATATGGGGACGTTTGTTCGATCGAGTGGTACTTACGCCAAAGTCAACGTTTAGTGAAAAATTACTTATGCGGCTGAACTACTCGGTTTCATCCCTTTGTATAGGTAGGTACATACCTTTTTGCTCGCTATATTGCGGACCAACACCACGGAACAACGTAGCGTGAGATATCTCTCTACATATACCTACCTACATATACCAATCTATTTTGGCTACGCTAAATATTCATGATACGCGGCCGCATATCCGAGCCATTGTTCCAGGATGTACGGTGAAAATGCCGGTACTCGATTCTCTCGGTGCGCTATCGCTGCTTTGAGACGGTACGGTAGGTAAGGTATGTACGTGCGCGGCGCGGCCGCACGAGAGCTCCGCGCCATCTCCTCTAGTTTCGCTTGGTCCATTCTCACCGTCCGTTCCGCATCTCTTCGTTGGTAGCTGCCCCTCCCTCTTTCCATACGAAAGGAGAATAAAATCATCGAAACGATTCAAAGAATAATTGCGTTTAATTAGTATCTATATACGATAAAAGTAGGTCGTCCTGGTCAGACTCGTTGTTTGCACGATCGAAGTGAGCTTTCGACGTTTTCCGTCGACGTTTGAACGCTTCTTCACGTTGGACAATTGAAAAAGAGGTAAGAGGGGATAGCGAGTGAGATGAGACAAAGAGACTCTGTATCTCTCTCTCTCTCTCTCTCTCTCTCTCTCTCTGCGTCAATGCCTCGTGTCCAGAATACTGGTGACACGGATTTCACTCGCGCATACATACGCCTTCTGCAAACAACGCTGAATGGAAAACACTCGGTAGGATAGTTGGAATGGCTTTCGCGATAAAAGGGGACGAAGCCTTTTTCTCTCTGCTGCCTTTACTTAAAACCGTTTCTTTTCTATCGATCCTCTTATCCTTGGACTATCGGTATGCTTGTGAGGAACTGGATATCTCGCACGAAACTCGATTCGACGGGGAGGAAGCGAACACGATGGAAAAAGGTGATAAATAACTTTGTACGAAAGCGAGCAGATAGAGAGAGAGAGAGAGAGAGAGAGCAGCCTGTTCCCCGATGGTAAAGCTTGTTGGGTGATACGTACCCGATATACGTATCTATATATGTATGGACTTACATACACGTCGCATGTACACGCACGAGACGAGCTTCGTTCCGGAGTCTTCGAGGATGGAAAATAGTATGTAGCCTGTGTAAAATATTTCTGACCACGACGGTACGTGCTTTCTCACGATTGCCGTTTTTTCCTTCGTCAAGAGTCAGCAATTTTGTTCGATTTTCGGATTGAAACATTTTCAATAATAGTCGTTCTCCCATGTACTATAAGCTATAAGAAATAACGTTCTACTGTGTAAAACCTTGTGCGCTGAAACATAATAGATTTGATCGATTAGTCCTTTGGAAATGTACAAACTTTTTGGCCAAATACTCGCACACTCGTATACAAGAAATGGGCAGCACAAGTGTCTTTGACTCGCGGATATTTCGTTAACGTTATATAGTATTGCTACGAGGGTGCAATTTTATTCTGTGAAATTATCCGTAGCCCGGGGAATGAATTAAATACCGAGGATAATCTTGTAGTAAAGTTGAAGACAGGTTCTGATGACGAATGCTCGGCTCTTGGACTTTCATAGAAGAATATATCCCATTTAATAGATGAGGGCTCGAGGGACAGTTATGATTGCACAAGAGGGCAATTAGGAAGGGCCCGGGGATCTCTGGGGCTGAGAAAAAAGCCAGTTTTCTTGCTCCAGAGAAACGAGAGAAACGAGAGAAACGAGAGAAACGAGAGAAACGAGAGAAGCGACGACGATATCTTCGGGGCTTTATACCCAGCAGTACGGGTGAGGCTTTCTCCGTGGCCCGCCCTTACTCTCCTTCCCCTTTTAAACTTGCGTCTCTCCGCGACTGTGAAGGAGGTAGGAAGGCGAGGGAGAGAGGGAGAGAGAGAGAGAGAGAGGTAGTCGAGCAAGAACTCGGGGTCTTCGTTGATTAATACGTTTTCCACGAGTCCGGAATGTCTCATGAATGCTTCCAAGATTTTCCATTTTCTTGTACCTTTTCCATACGGAGGCGGCGGCAGCGGTGGCGATACTTTTGTATTGTCCGCCGAGTCGAAAGAGCTTTTAATACGTACAAATTTAATTGGTCGTAGTCGGCCCGATTTGCGGTGTGGAAAAATTCTTGCGGTATACGCGACTGATTGGCGAGAGTTTTACTCGTGAAATTCATGGGAATGGTGTTTCCGCGATACGCGGGAGCCTCCAACGTACAGTACCTATATACATACAGGCGCACGTGCGCACACAAACAGCCTCGTTGAGACTTTTGGCGGAGAAAGTTTGTCGGTTGATGCTGCTGGTGGTGCTGCGGTGCTCTCTGACGCTTCGAAAGTAGGTACTTGGAACCGAGTGAGGTGTCACGCGAGGAAAGTAGACGTCAGGATGTAAACACGAGAACGGAGAGCTCGGGACGATGGTGAATTTCACGCGCGTATACGACGACTATGACGACGACGACGACGACGACGACGACGACGACAACGAGGAAGAAGTTGGCTCACACGCCAACGCTCGAAAGCCACAACCGAGAGTTCCAGGTAATGCTGTACGATGTTCCATATTTGGGCTAGCTTTCGAAGAAATTCCATAGGCACAAGTACGTGACCGATAATATCGTTATGCTCGTACGTAACGCCAAGCTATAGGTGTAAGCTCTTGAATTATACTCATACTATTATTCACGTTGACTTTTGTACCAAGAGAAATGGGACGTGGGCAATGGCCAAGTATAAAAACAAACCGGGTAAAATAATTTCTTTTCGGAGAAAGTCGACGTTCGAGCGGGCGTACACTTTGCCGGAGATTCGGATAAAAATCTCGACCACGTGGCTAGTTTACTTTTCGCAACGTGCTTCTTGGGTATATATGTACACGTTGAGGGAGCGTATAATCGCGCCGAGAGACCGATATATACGATCGACGAAGATCCATCTTTTAGCCGAGGGTGGGTTTTGAGTTTGGACCGATTAAACGTTTCATCCGTTAACGCTTATCGGATTTTATAAGCATTTTATAAGCTCGCGCGATGCAAGCCGACATCTCGATATTTTTTTGGAAAAGTGTCTTTCCTGGCAGTAGCAAAGTCGCTACAGGCGCGAGGAGGTGGCGCGAGATGGTCACGGGTCAACGCGAGATTCATGCCGAGGTTGAAAGACACGTACAGAATTCGTTCTTGGTTTACCCGAAACGGGGACAGATTGTACAGAGAGCCGGAGGAAAAAAGCGACGAGACTCGAGGAGATCCGTCAAGATCCGGTATGTGGTAGGTGCGACGGGGGTAAGACGCCGGAGTGAGGGAGGAGCCGGCGCCGCAGCGACCGCAACCACTAGATCGGCTGTTTGCTCGGATAAGAGTATGTAATTAATGTCTCTCTCGCGCCTTTTGGAGCGGTATGTCGCGGCGGATGGATAGGCATGGGCTTGGGAACCCGTGTACCGGTGACACCGGTTCTTCCCTTTGCGACATTTACCGGCTTGTTTGTACCTACGTGTTTCCGGGGGAGGGAGAGAAGGGGGCTTGTCGCTCGACGAACTTGGGCTGGCTCTCCGCGTTCGAGATTGTACGCGAGGTGTTTCGTCCCAACGAGACCGAAGGAGACTGTCCAAATTCGGAGGATGAACTCACCGGCGAAGGGGCTTTCTCGTGTGTCGTCGGGGCATCCCCTCTTTGTTATTCAACCGCAATACCTCACTAACACCACCACCGCCGCCGCCGCCGCCGCCGCCGCCGCCACCACCAGCAGTAGCAGGGTAGGACGGGGAAAAGGGCTTGCAGAGAATTACGATGTAATTCCTCGAATATCATACGTACCGATGTGTTGAACGCGTTTCGAGACTACCAAGCATTGATGTAGAGCCACGCGTGCTTCTTTTATCTTCTTTGACGGAACCGCGTTAAATTCAACGAATGAAAAATAGTCGCATGCCCGCTCGACTTTAGCCGTGAGCACGGGTTAAATAACAGAGCAGGTATCGCCGGAAGCTACAGGGATAAACCGATGGCGATTACAGGCTGAAGGAAGAACGAGGAGGAGGGAGGGCACTTTACGAAAGACTCGCGAGTATATCCATCACCCGTAGGTAGGAACATATATAGCATAGTTCGTGTATAAAGTGGCTGATGCACTTGCGGTTAGACTGTATTAGGCCACGAAACCACGCACGGATGCCAGACGCGACGACGAGGACGATGACGAGGACGAAGAGGAGAGGGTTTGGGTTCGTACGAGCGACACACCGCGTATACGTATATATTTGTATATTCGTAAGACCGGCGGGCGGTCCGAGTCCTCTTCTGGCAAGGATTAAAGGGCCGTTGCCACGCGACTATAGCTAGCCACACGTATAGTTCGCGGCGCTAAAGCATTAACGAGAACACGGACTTCCTTGAGGTGGTGGTCCGCTCCCTTCGACCGCCGGCAACTAGCCGAGGGAGAGACCGGGTGAGAAAGTGATGGGACGGGGAGAGACCGTCTCGTTAACACCGTCGCTGTTCCACCCACCCACACACCCACACAATTTATGCATAGATCCGGGAAACGTTTCGTACAGCGGGTTGGGCGCTTTCTCTTTCTCTACGTCGACCAACTCACCCTCCTGCCCAACTTGTTCCATCCCGTATACGCCGATACACGCGATATACGCAAATTCAGAACATAATCTTTCGCGATAAGCAGCGTTCGTAGCTAGGTACATAATGACTGGCTCGTACCATTAATTCAATGGCCCATTATTTGTCCTTTCGTTGTACGCGGCTATAATTCAGTCGACGTATCGTACTCGAAGCGTTGCTCGTTTCTTCGACGGCCCGCTCACACGCTGCGACGTGCGTGCGATATACATTTTGTTTTGTGAACGACGATCGAAGCGTCGGTCCCGACGACGCGGATTCGATCAACGAACGGATGATATTCCTCGTATATTCATGATTAGCCCGACGTGGTCGCGAATTACGCGATTTCGTATTAGTCGGATATCCGGATCATCGGGATAAATGCATGGAAATCCATAAACCTCGGAGATGACGCCGCATCTATCCGCAAATGTCCCTTCTCTATTATTATATCGGAGCGAGAGAAAGCGAGAAAGTCCGAGCCGGTGTACTCTGCCGTCGACTGATTTACTGTCCGAAACAATCCCTTCCTCCCTCCCTCCCTCCCTCCCACCTCTCTACCGTGTGGAAATTAATTAAGCAATTCATTATAGACTCCCGGCGGCACAGCGCGCGTAACGAGCCGAGAGAAGAATAACGGCCGAAAAATTCCTCTTCGGTGATTTCCTCTCTACGGTCATAGGGATGACCGAAAAAAACAAAAACAAATAAGAATAACGTGTATCGAACGTGGCTGTGTTTCACTTGTTAGCATCGTATAGAGATAAAGAGAGCCGAATCAGCCGCTGTGAGTCGTAATGGAAGGCCGAGGTATTTTTCGAAGGATAATCTTCCCGAGACTTGTCGACGAGTTTATTTGATTATTGGATTAATCCGAAATGTATACGATAGATTTATCTTGCAATGCGTGGTACGGGTAACGGAAAGCTCCTTTCGAATCAGACGGAAAGAGCCGAAGTAGAGCTCTCATTGGTGTGTAATTTCGACACTCGAATGAATATACTAGCGTATACCGGAAGAATGCCAACGAGAAACGTAAGTACTAGCGTGGGAATCAGCTTCGCAGTTTCGCACCAGCGATGCACGCCGTCGAGGTAAATGTCTCGGATGTATTTGTAGCATGGTGAAGGATGTCGAAAGCGAGGAATCTCTTTCTCATGGCAGAGTGCGATCACGGTTACAAAGCTTCATTTCATAACCACGTTGGCTCAATAGCAGAGTGGTGAAAACAAATCAAGTGTCTCAAAAAACGAGAGAAGAACCATCAGAGTCTGAATATTAATCTTTTCCGTGGCTAGAAATAATATTATCGATATTAATTATGCATGCGAGAATTTACTTTCCGCGATAAAAACATTTGTTTTTTGTTTCAGACAAATTTTCGTGCGAACGTTCTACGATTCGATCGTATCTTCGTCGTACCTCTGCAATATTGCACGAAGCAAAAGGTTTGTGATATTTAAGTGACAATAATAATCGCTTTGGTCGCGAAAGAGAAAGAGGTGGAGGGAAAAGGGAGGACTGGGGTCAGAAAGAGATAGATAGATGGAGAGAGAGAGAGAGAGAGAGAGAGAGAGAGAGAGAGAGAGAGAGAGAGAGAGAGAGATCGTTGAATGTATGCCGCATTGGAATTTGGGTCACGTAACGTATGGACGAAAACCGACGGTCCGCGCACCGTAATCGCGTGGTCCTTCTCTGGCTCTCTCGACATTCTGGCGCTTATATACGACCGCAAGACGAATATCCATATTTCTCGTCACACTCTCGATATATACCTACACCCTGCGCATCGCGCGCGAGACAGAGAGAGAGATAACAATCTCGGACAGATTTTCGTACGGGCTTTCGTACCGTACTAATGCAAATACGAGTGGCGTACAATATATTCTCGAAATTGTTATGTTGCGATGAGATATGCCATTTCTTGGGCACTCTCATCTCCGAGAACTTGTCGTAGTTCCCCTTTCAAGTTCGTCCTCTCTCGAGAGGCTGGATTTTTCGTTTTTGTCGTAGGCAATTTCTCGGCGACCTTTCACCGAATTTGAGCGAAACTATCTCAGAGATCGGATCGTACCTGCTCCAAATTGTAGAATATTTAATAATTACGCATTATTGTTTCTCATATTGGAGTTACCATCGATATTGCTGTTTCTTAATAAAATCCTCGTGAAGGAAACTCTGCTATGGCGGCGAAAAAATTGAAGCAACTTCGTAGAATGCTGTTGGCGGAATCTCGAAATCGGAAAATTGTAATATAAAACACGAATGTAGCATATTCCCGTTTGCATTTTCTGGCAAAATGCCGGTGACGGATGAAAAAACTAAAAATCATCTCGTTTTTCAAGATCCATCGTTCGATACATTTTGACGTTCCAGTTTCGTGACTCAGGTACGCGAATGAGACGAAAAGGCTCGAGTATTATGTGCGTCACGTTAGTAATGGCGATACCGAAGTTATGACATCGCTGCTCGTCGTCGTTTTCGCTCTCGTTGTTTTCCGACGAGGACGACGACGACGACAACGACGACGAGGACGATGACGACGACGTGGCTGTGTGTATCTACGTGACCGCGTGACGTGTATAAGGCTACGATATTGAAAATATAATCCAAGAGCCTGCTTCTGCATTCAAAAACTGGTCGTTCTTTCTTTCTCAGAGGAAACACCGAACCGGGATAAAATACGAGGGGGAAATAGAGATGGAGAGACAGAGAAATGGAGGGATAAGAAATAAAAGGCAGAGCGGAGCAGAAAGAGAGGACGATTCGTCGCGACCTGAATCCACGAGTATATTCGGAAAACTAGATTTTTGTATTTCTTTCACATATTCTCCTTCATCGATACGAGCACGCGTCTCATCCTCCGCCAAATATACGATACGTTACTTTTCTTTTTACGATCCATATACTACATGCCAAATTCCGTTAAATAGTCGAATCGACGCTTTTCCTAATTCGACCGAGATTTAGATTTTGCTAGCGTAGCGTATGTTGCTGGATTTGAAGATTATTCCAAATTTTATGAGAATAATAAAAATGAGATCGTGGGAGGAGGTGGGAGCGGCGGTGGCAACCGGCCGAGAGAAAGCGGAACAACTTTTGGCTATGGGAAATATACTTGGCGTAACTCGCTCTTCGTCAAATCGTTAAAGAGTCGGCCAGGCAACGTATATTTAGCATAAATCTATTGTAAAGTTAAGTCTCGGAAAGCACCGGTAACTCGGTAGAGTAGAAAGAGGATGAGGTGAAAGAATATCGCCGCCGCCGCCGCCGCTGCCGCCACCTCCACCATCACCACCAGCACCAACACCAATACCACCACCATCACTACCGCCACCACCACCGCCACCACCACCACCACCACCACCACCACCACCATCATCATCACCACCATCGCCAACACCGTCGTCGATGTCGCTATAGCGAGCGCGCAACGCGGTAACGAACCAACACACGCGTTTCTTACCCCGACAAAAGTTTCTACGTTGCACCGCCGCGGATTCTCCTTCGAGGATGATGCTCACCCCGATGCCGCCGCGGGCCACGCGAGGGCTGAAAGGGAGAGGGAGCGAGACCTTGGAAAGGATGAACTTTTTATCGGCGGCCGCACAGACGAGATAGTCGAGAAAATCTTTGCGAATTCTCGGAGGTGTTGGCGGAAGAGGCCATGAGAGACGAGGGAACAAAGATTGCGAGGAAGAAACTCGAGTTACAAAATCGGAGGATTAAAAGTATGATAGTTTATATTTGTGCGAGATTACAATACGTTTTTCGCATTGCTCGTGGAATTACAAGTTAATCGATTGTATACTTTTGGGCCAAGTAAAATATCGGGGCTACGTAGGTATCAGGAAAATTGTCATTTAATGGATTTGGAGGGAGAATCGAACGAAGGTAGTTGCATCCGATTGTAGCGTATATGGCTACAGGAGGCTTTTTGGTAGTCCTCGGAGAGTAGTATATTCGGTGAACGTTTTCTCCCTCCTCTCTCTCTCTCTCTCACCCCGTCGATCCGGATGCGTGTTTATCGAATCGCGAGAGTATTCGGGGAACGTCAAAGTTTGAGAATTGCGTCGAACGGAGAGGAAGCGCGTCATCATCAACTTAACGAAAGTTCACAGACTTAACTTGCACGCACAGCCTTCCGTCGGTTTCACGTTTCTCACGAGCGTTCACCACCGCTTGAATCAGAAGTTGAGCCAACGGATGGCGCACTGACAACTTTGTTGCACCCTTCCTTCAATCTCGTACCGTTCGCCGTGCCACCCGCCGCGCATTCACCCTGCACAGTTTAACTGGGAAATCCTGTTGACACTGAATTATATCCTATGAATATACTCGACGAGTGTGACGAGGCAAGGAGTCTCTTCATCGGTACTACTCGCGCTTATACTCTATGAGACACTTTCAAGAAGGCTCAGCTGCTGTCGGACAAAACCTCATTGTTTCTCATGCAAACTCTCTCTCCCGCTCTCGCAATTGTACTCTCTTGTCTCTTTGTTCTGCATCGCCCGATACTACGGCATATCTTCAACTTGCTCGGATTAATTATCGCAACAATGATCTGGTAAACTTGCTCGGCAAGTCATTAAAACCCTCAATAAATTGTATAGAAATGTACCGAGAAAAAAGAAAATGGCATCAAGAGCAGCGATATTTCAAACCCGCGATGCTCGGGACAGAGGCGCACCCTATGTGACAAGTGTCGGGAATACAGTGCTTGCGAGTCACGGTGCGGACTAGCTCGAGTGGTCTGTATTTTTGTCAAGAATGAAAACTGGACACGCGGTATTATCTCGTATCGTGTGTGTGTGTGTGTGTGAGAGAGAGAGAGAGAGATAAAACGAGTATGAGATCAATCGAGGCAAACTGTTCGTTGGTAGCTCTATTTCTCTCTCCCTCTCGTTTTCTCTCTGTCTCTCGGACACGCAAAGTTTCTGTCGTTTAAAGAGTATGGCACGGACCGAAACTTGTAATATATCATAAAGTACGTATATACGGGGATGACCGGTTGGCGCGAACGGCCTTTACAATTCTGCAAGTGACTACGAGTATCAAGAGATATAGAGAGACAGAGAGAACGGCGGGTTCATAAAGTATCTTTATCTGGATCGTCCGCCGAGTTACGAGTTGAAAGTATGGGCTATTAACTCTCGCGGAGAGTTGGTGCGCACGGGACCCGAGAGAAAGAGCCGAGAGTGGTGTGCACGTGGAGTAAGAGCGAGTTGGCCGAGAGACGAAGAGACGAGAGGACCGAGTGCATTCTCGGAACTCGACGACTCTTTGAGAAATGCTTGTATCGCTGTACCTACCTACCGGTCTATTAGCCAAAAGCTAAGCGCGCGATTCTCGGTTCTTATCCGGACGTCCACGGTTGACCGTAACCTAATACATGGAACGAACGATGTTTATTCAACAATCGAAATCGGGCGTATAACGATACTTTTCTCCTCTTAGGACGGTTTATCGGTTAGTACGGAACAAGAAGCGAAAACGATAATACCGGATTGAAGTAGGTACAACGCGCGATTTTTTCACCGTGAGCTCTTACCGCGATTCTCACGAGGCGAGAAAACGGGAAAATAGGAAAAAAGGGAAAACGGGAATGTAGGTACGCGCGCATCGTATAACTCGCGGGACTCCTGCGCGGTTTGCTTCAAATTGAGTTTGCATCCGATAACGGGCTCGAGTCAAGTTGTAGCAGCGGGGAGAGCAAAAGGAAGAAGGAGACTCTCGCTGGTACACACTACGATATCCATATGTATACATATACATTTTTTTAGCCAGAGTGCGGCCAACAGTTGAAAATCCACTTTTCCGCTAGCAACTTTATCGTGCGGTGAATCGCCCCTAGTACATCGCTACGAACGAGTATAGGTATTTGGCGCTTGCTGGAAAATGCCTCGTGCTTCTCCCCCGTTGTGGTCCGACAACCTTTCGCCTCTCCTGTATTTTCCTTTCCGCTCATCCTTCACCTCGATCCGTCATTCTTCTCCGAGTTGTTCCCCCTCTTCCGTCGGTATCCTCGGTGGCGGTGTTCACTTTGTCGGCCGTTATTGCGTACGTCTCCGTGCTACGCGTTCTTATATCTCATCGTGAGACTTTTTCTTTTTTCTTTTTCTTTTCGTTATTTCCTCGATATATGACGAAGCGTAGCCGCTCTTGTCCTATCCAAGATCGATCCTCGTAGTCTTAAAATTAGTATTAGCAATGATCGCCATTTATGGCGTTATGAGCCTTCGAAAAAAGCCAAAACATACATTACCGGCGAGGGTAACGATCCAAGTGGTGCAAATCTTTTGGTTTTTTGTTCTTTGCGATATAGACAGAGAATATCCCAAAGAAAGAAAGTTGACATCGAATCTTCAACAATGGTTTGGGCTTTTCGAACGTTACAACTTTTTCCATTAAACTTGTTTTTGAAAATGGATATGTGGCGAGTTAGTTGTCGGTTGTGGGAGTTTTGACGCAGCCTGTATACGTACGTATTCGCAACCGTCCCGTTGCGATAAATTTCTCGTCGTGACGCGATACTCGTTTGAAAAGGGTCGTTTCGACGAGGGAGGAACCGCGAAGAGGGATAAAGACGGTAGGAGGAAGCGTCGGTAGTTTGCCCTTTCTTCCATTGATACCGTGTTGGTGTTCCCTCATCACGCTCGGAAGGTCTCGCGATCTCTCAATTATTTTTCTTACGCGGCGGCTCACTCGGCACGAGAAAGGGCCCATTATCCGACTAGGGCTAGGTATAAGTGTTTATGTTTTTTACGATCGTTCGAGCCATCTGTGCGGTCCTTGCTTATCGAACATTACCTACATTCCTATGGGTGTACAATTTTCATCAGGAGCGTCCCGTATAACGATATATTTATACGAGCTGGCGACACGAGAAACGGTTTTGGTGTGCCGAACCGAGATGTAGGAAATTGGGGAGGGAATAATAGCGGGCAGCAACGATCGATGAGGATCGAATCGTTACCCGAGTCATCTGGCAAAGATTCGAGCGGACGGGAGATGGACCGTATAGGGTAGGTATAAGTAGGTAGGTAGGTTATATATCTACGGCGTAACCGGTACACGTACGATCGGTATGATATAGGCGGAAGGAAGAAAAAGAGAAGATCTAAGCCAAGAAGCCAGTAGAGCAGACGTCTTCGCATTCGCCCCCGACGATCAAACTTTTAATTAGAGAATGGATTTACCATCTCCCATCTCTCAATTATATCTAGATTTCTAAGAAGAAGTAAAGAGCCGCGACGGAGGTTCGAGGATGCGGGACGAGTAAGTACGAGTGGGATGAGAAAAGCAAAGGGACGTATACGAAAGTTGTGGGAGGATCGTTAATACAGTATGGTATACGTAGCTATATATGTATATATACACGGAATACGCGGGGCCAAGCAGCCGGAGGATTGCATCGGCACTGCTGTTCGTGGATGCGAACAGAAACCCACCGATCTCGGGAATCTTTCAATTACATCTCGTGCTTCGCGAAGCAGCCAGAGCGCAAACCAAGCGCGGTTCATCGGTGACTTTTCCATCGGTCTCTTTTTCCCATCCTCGATATAGGTATATAGGTATATACAGGTACATGCGTCGTGTACATATACATATACGATACATATAGGTCGACTTTTCCCCCCGGTTTTTATCTACGAGGGGCTGACCTGCAGTGTCGAGTTTTGCCAGCAAAAAGAAAGAAAATCGGATCTCACGCGAGATGCGACCACGCGAGAACGAAAAAATAATATCTGTATAGGCAATGAACGTCCACGGATATGCCACAAAGAAAACAACCTTTCTCCCTTTCCTCGGTGTACAATCGAGCTCTCTCTGCTGCAAAAAGAATGCTTTCTCGGACAAATAAATCATTTTAAATCGCTCGAACGAGTCTACTCGTGACGAGTGTATCGTGTCTCGTGGGATATTTACTTACGCTACAGTACAGAATTTGGTGGCACTCGAGCATACTCCTTCCCCCTACTACCAGACACACTTAATACAGATATAGGTATAGATATTTATTTGCCGATTAGAGGACCGAGTCTGGCAAGTCTCTCGATACCGTATCGGTCTAGTTCGACGTTCAAAAGTTGAGAGGTCGAATCTCTTTGAAAAGTGGTACTTAATGCATCGATTGAATTCCTCTTCCACGGTCCTACTCTCCTACTTACAGTCCCGATAGGATGAAACGAGTCAAGGGCGTAATTTCGACATTGTATCTCGAGACTCTGGAACTACGACAAATCGGCTTTTCAATTGGTATATATACCCGGCTACAAAATTAGAACGGGCCAAAAGTTGGTCCTTAAATGAGACGTGCCTTATTCAAAATACGCCCTCATTGGTTCGGACCAAAGGTATAACGCTATATCGGAGTCGTCCCTAATCCCCTACCTTATCTGTCTCTTATTTCAGTCGAATTAGAGCTGAATATGGATTAAAGAATAGCATTAAATTCATAGGAGTTTGATAACCGCGAGATAGAGTGGAGAATAAATGGTTATGTATGGAGAAGTTTATTCAAAGTTACGTCGACGTTACAATGATGAACTTTTTTTCACTCGTCCCGATGAAACGTCCAGCAGACTGATTTACTTTTTGCTCGCGGGATGCATGCTAGGTAAGAGAGGGAGGGAAAGCCTACGATAAGCATTACACAGTATCTATATACCACCTTCTCGTAAAATATACGCGGAAGTAGTAACGCCCGAGCTTTGGTCAGACGGGAAGCCGCGTCACGTTTTTCGGCCAATTCTCTTCTGGTTAATCATCGTACGTTCCAAAAGTTCCAAACTTATGATATCGGGAGAGCAAAGAGTGGGAGTAACGGAGGCGAAGGTTTCAATATAAATTCAACAACTAGAGGAAAAGAACAGAGACATCGACGGAATTATGTCACACCGCTCGCTGAATTGTTATGACCGTATGGAGGTGCTCTCTCATCTCTTTGATACACGCGTACGTACACGCACACGCGCGCGCGCGCGCGCACACACACACACACACACACACACACAGCCAATACAGCGACGTTTCATAGCCCATTGTGTTCAAGCTGCATACGTTGCACCAGTGGACAATGTTCAGCGCCCATTGTACGACATTAGCGAATGGAAGGGTGAGCGAGAGAGAGAAAGACAAGAGAGGGAGGAGAGTTAGCGAGGAATCCGTCAACTCGTCGGATACGTCTCGCTTGCTCGCTCGTTCGTCGTTCTCATACCTCTCGCTATTGAACACCGCACTAGCTCACACAGCAGCGTTACGATTGCATCGATGCACCCCAATAGCAATATCGCCGGGAGGGGCGGGGGACGCTTGGTGGGTATCCTCGAATAACAATTATTGCATCGACGCTCCCGTCGAGTGTTGAATCGCTTTCGATCTCACTCTGCGCTCTCTTTCTGTCTCTCTGTCTCTGTCTCACACACACACACACACACAGTCGTCACATGTATGACCATATCCTTCACCCATCTCGCTCCAGGCATGCCGCACCCCCCCCCCCCCCCCCCCCGCCCCCGCATTCACATTCTCATCGTTTGTATACGTATCATTCTTTCGGATTTATCTTGATTCGATGGTGAACACAGTCTTGACACGGCCCAACGATGATAGGTATTCTATTTTCAAGATGATATCGATTTACATCGAATCGTGCTTGCGGCCATATCGAAGTGGCTATCAACAATTTGGGAATAGCAACGTTAAATAATAACCGTCGGACTGAAAATGATTTGACCGGAAACACGAAAAAAGTACCTACTTTTGAGTAGTTTGAAAGTACCAAAATAAGGAGTTCGCAACTATATGTTCAAGATCCACGAAACGATTAACAGAACGTTCGACGCGAACGACGAGGAGAATAGGAGATGCGTGATATTATCGATGCGAGTACTTATTCCAAGAGACAAGGGAAGGGAGGGGAAGGACGAGTCGAGAATGGGACAGGGGCGCGAGTGATGACGGACGCGAGTGTTTATGCCACATCCTGGATATTTATGTAGCGCGAACGCGCGTACATGTACCAACGAGGTGCACACGGGAAGGGTTGGAGGTACCGGGGGCTCAACCCTGGAACTAGAATTCGTCGTTGGCATAAATGAATATAGCCCCGGTCGTATGTGTGTTTACGAAACGTACTGTGAAACGAGCCAGCGACACGCTTCCCGTTCCTCCTACAGGAATGCCTGTAATCACGATACGGCTGTAGGACGTAAATACACGAGAGAAAACGTCTCATAATACGCCAACAAGATGATAGAGGTAGCGGGGTATCGTTGTACTTGGAGCATGGACGGCTTTCGAGATGCTACGGTTTTACGATTATACGAGGTCCGTTCGCCCGAAGCTTTACCTACGAGATCTCGCGACACGCGATATAAGTAAGTACGGCTCTCCCATTCTCGCCGCTATCTTTCCTCAAAGATTCGTTATTTCGTCGATCGCGCGATATATATGGTACGTAGGTAATCGTTGATAATACGAGCACGTATCCAGTACTCGTTCTCGATAAGAAGAATGCAACAGGATCGGTCGTGCACTCGACGCCGCGTGTGAAAGCTATACTGAATCTCGATCGGAGAGGATGGGAAGCGATCGTTACGATTAATCGAGCGTGAAAAGGGTAAAGTTAGACAGGTTGGCGACGCGTACCTGCCATCTCCCTTGAACCTAAGACGAATACCTACTTACGAATCGGTATCGTATATTTGACAGATATTCGCGAGTGTCCTACGGAAATGCGATCGCAAAATGCATCCTACGCCGAGGCGATGCCAATTACACGGCTATAATAACGTGTAATAGTACGTACGTAATAGTACCTACGAGGGTAGATCGAGACCCGCGTGCGGCACGAGGTTCCTACAACAACAGTTGCCGTTGACGGAACGAGGCTATCCCCACCTGAAACCTTTATATTCCCCCCGTACAATATTTTCCGGGCACGGCTCGACGCTTTTTCTCTCCCGCCCCGAGTCATGACGGCGTTCGAGAGCCCCGCCGAACAACACCCGGACACGTACCACTCTTTTTCGCGGTTTCATTTTCATTGTTGACGATCGATCCAAAATATTGCGCGAAATGAATACGAGCCGCACCGACGCGCACACCTTTTCTTTTTGTTCTCTTACCTACAGAGGTCCTCTTTCAAACTGCTATTGAAAAGTATAAATTTCTGTAGAATTGACCGCTCTTTGCGTCGCGATATGGCCATTCTCGTAATATCAAACGATAAATAAATGACGATAAAAAACGTTGCGATTTATCGGTTGCATCCTTTCCCATACCTCTGCCGTCTGCCATTTATGTATTTATCGACTCGTTCTTCGTACGCATCCTCGGACAATAATTTCGTTGACCCGTGAATTATGTATGAGACGACGGGGACGGACAGACGGACGGAGGGTTGTATTTAAAAGTGTTTTTTGTCGCGGCGGTCTTCGCGATCGAGAGAAAAACCTCGGAAGCGGAATGTATTTTAACGATCGGGAAAAATCATCTCGCTGTCTCGTACGTTCGTGTACCGACGCTATCGGATACGTACGAGCACCCTCGCTCCTCTTACGCTCGTGACAAATAAAAAGATAAAAATTATGTTTTCATCCGTACGCCGACGATATCGCTAATCAAAAGTTGAAAAAGAAGTTGCTCATCCGCCAAGTCTGAACCGAAGTAGAAATTGGTCCCGTTGATGAGTCACCGCGGCATCGTTAGCCATGTCGTAGATGCCTCGAGAATAAGAATCGTCGCGTTTGAATCATACCGACATTCTATACACGTGCCAGACATATTCGTTGAAATTTATTCAAAGTTATACACGATCGTTGCGGTGACCGACAAAAAAATCCGTAAAAAGATCGTAGGTACTTTTTTCGAATGATGTGTTTTTTATCCCTTCGCCCCTTGGGTCGACGAGGCCAACGAGCAATTTCCGAGCGAGCAACAGCGATGAGAAAAATCGCTCGTGTTCCATGGTTCCTTGGTGAAAAAAACGTCTCGGGAACGAAAAATGGCGGTACGATTCGCGTTGATATTAATTCACGGGGATTTCACGCGTCGAGAATCGTCGCTTGCGAATCGAAAGAGCCCCGTCCATTTCGATGTAAACGGTATCACTCTCTCTCTTTCTCTCTCTCTTCTCATCTACTATACGATAGTACGGAGCGCACATACAATGGGCGTGGACAACATGGAGAATTCGGGCATGCTGGATGTCTTTCGAGGCTGGCGTCACTCTCAGAGGCTCTCAAACGGTCTAATACGCCGACTACTTCATCTTTTCATCATTTTCTGTATTCCGGTTATACATTCAGCGATAATGGATGCGCGAGAGGCAACGCACAGATTCTTTGAAATATGTCGAGGAACGAAAGATAGAAAGAGAGAGAGAGAGAGAGAGAGAGAGAGAGAGAGAGAGAGAGAGTGAGAGAGAAAATCGAAAAAAGCATTTTAACGCGCTTCTGTACGTACGATATTAATATAATCGTTCGGTAAGATATTCGGGTATAACGGCGCAAAAATGCTTTTCGGCCACAGGGAAAATCCTCTCTCTCTCTCCCATCGGACCCTTATTTTGTGGGTCACGCGTGCGCCGATAACACGAAAGATATTCATAACATACATAGGGTACGTATGTATATGGAGATGTTGGGAAGAGGTTCGAACCGAAGCAGGCGCACGCTGACAGCATCGATATCTTTGGATAATCGAGATAGCGCGCGATCGGAGGTTCTTCGATCGGTTCTCGGGAGTGGGCTCTGTGCAGAGGCGTCGAAGATTGCCGGAATATTCCCCTCTGTATCGCTCCGAGGGTTCGAGGTTCCCTCTGTAATGGCAATGTTCCGGCTGTGGAGGGAGACTGAGAGAGAGAGGGAGAGAGAGAGAGAGAGAACATGGCGTATCGGAACATAAAGTTGCAGTATGAACGTAACGAGCTCTGGAGTCGTGCGCCCGTTGCACGTATCCCTTCGACGAATAATATGGCCACGAGGCTTGCCCGATCGTCGTTCCTTCTCGTGTTCGTTCAGCTTCCCTCTCCCTCTTGTTCTTGGCCCGTGTCACACTGGACTTGAGATAGTCACGTTTCTACATACGGGTACACGTGTATAGCTATGTGTACGTTACAGATTTATACAGGTAAGTAGGTATGTGTGTCTATGGATGAAACGGGAAGTGATGTATTCCGGTAAAGCCCATCTTCACAAATTTATTACCGCAGCGAGGCTGCTTCTGTACACGTAGTCGAAGACGGACGAGCATCGTCACTATATTCCCATTTTGTATCCCCTGTACAAGATTCCTACCCCTTATACGTTGGTATGTATTACTAACTATATTCTCGGCAACGAAGCCAATGAATCAGCTTGACACTCAATTTACTTGACAGTCCATGGCGGAGAGAATAACATCGGCAATGAAACCCACTCGGCACAAGAGCTCGCGTCGCTCTTTGGAACGGCTATGCGTTTCAATCAATTTCTCCCGAACGGCCCAAAGTGTCGAAAGGTCGAGGATCGATTCGATTTCTCGTGCGAGAAATGGCTGCTGCGAGTTACGTCAAATTGTACCGTAATCTCAAAAAATGATATTCTCGGTAAATAGATAGTATAATAGGTAGGTAGGTAGGTAAGTGGGTAGGTGGCAACCGCGTACGATAGAGAGGACGATGCACAAACTAGCGAATGGATTAGTCGGGCTGCAATGATACAGAATTATATTGTTCCGCAGGGTACCGCGACGGTCCGTCCTTAATTCGAGGGTGGAAGCGCGAGAGAGTATCGCGTTAGTGACGTTATCGCAGTGGGTGAACAAGCTCTCGGGAAGTTTCCAAGAGGACGCCGGTATCAAATCGCGGCTGGCTGGTTAGAGAGAATTCACACGGTGTGCACACAAATGTGCCAGAGTCCACAGCGTGGTGTGCCGTAGCTTTCTCACTCTCGTACCTACATACCTATGGACCTGTATACCTACATACAGGTGCGATATGTGTGTGCGCGACTACAGTCTATGACCTCGGATGCATCAACGAGACTGTGTATAGTGTGTATCGCCAACTCGGACCGAGCGTACACCACACGGAGGTCGTTGGAAGGGATGCCGCTCGGAAGCCTGGCTCCTCGGCTATAACGAGCTTTCTCAACACACGAATCTACAGCCGAGACCCAACCAGATCTTCTATATTCTCCGCAACACGTACTGGTACGATAAGCTCGGCCGTGGGAGAGCCGGTAATCGGGTGGACGGAAAGCGCGAGCGTTTGCAGTTGCGCTTACACGTAAAACACGCGAATGTTGTACCGTTGTACAGAGTAAGAGAGAAACAGAGGAGGGGGAGGCGGGGGCTTCGGTAGGAACCGCGGTGTATGGATACACGTGAAGAGACTTTTGCGAAGGAGGCGATGCTGGAACGAGGAGGATGCTTGGTAATGTACGTGACCTACCAAATCCTGACAAATGGTTGTCTGTTTTGTTCCCTTTCTCCTCTCTCGAACAAACGAGGACATAGCTTCTTTCTCTTTCTCTCTCTCTCTCTCTCTGTCTCGTTTGGCCAGTTCCAGAATTCATCCGGCCGTTCCATCTTCACGAAGCTACTCTACACCAGGATATATGAAAGGGCGAAACGTTTTCACGTTCAAATACATATACGATAAGTAAGAAAATTTAGTGAATCAACTCCTTATCCGTCGGAGCGGCGAAAGATCCTCGTCGAAGACGAACCAGGATCCCTGCGACATATATAGATCTCATCGCAGGGCGATCACGTTTTATAGTAGACGCTACATATTGGCAATTTCAGCGTGTATAGCGTGTACTCTTGTGGGTTTTTACGCCGTTGCCCCCCGCCGAGCATCGGCCCAGGGTCGAAGGAGAGAACATTTTCCGAATGGAAGATGGACAACACTCGCGACGTTCGTTCAACCACTAGAAAATCGGTGAACGCAATTTCGACTTATTGACGTTTGAGCTGGTGTGCGCAACACCTGTACGGACCCATAAAATGTTTATAAGGTCTAGTCCGCGGTGGCGTTGCGCGAAAAACTTTTCGAAATCGTCGTTTTACGTTTTTCCCTCTGGCAAAGATACGTTTTGACCATGTCTCTTCATCCACAATGTTCATCGAGATGCGAAAGCGAAGGATTTCTATTGGTATAGGTTAGGTATATAGTTGGTAGTGGTAGCACGAGCGTTTTGCATCATAACCGCTGAATTCGGTCGTGGAGAGGGCACGAGCTTGATCATTTTTTCCAAATTAATAATCGAAATCTTGACCAAAAGTGAAAACGAAACTCAATAACGAATGGAGCGTATTTTTTTACGCCACGTACGTTTTTTTTATCGCGATCAAAGTAACGAAAAATAATTATATTTTTTCCTAGCGTTTTGTTTGACACTAGTTTTCGAACGGCTGTAAAATGAGCGACAAGGGGGGCAGTTTATGGAGTGAGAAAGAGAGTATGGCGAACGAGGGAGTGTGTGGGAGAGCGGGAGGGCGCGCGAGCGAACGAGCGCGGGGGGCCTCGGGAGGGTTAGATAGAAGAGAGAGAACGAGAGAGAGAAGGTCGCAGCGACGCCAACCAGTGGGAGCAAGAGAGAGAACAAGAGCGGACGTCGCGACGACGCAAGAGCGAGGGGATGAAACGGGAACGCGCGAGGGTTGTTTCTCCGCGCTCTCAGTTACGCCGCGCCCCTTGTGAAGCGCGTTGCCGAGAGCGCGTCACGCTCGGAACGCGATTCGCGCCTACCAAATATCGCTCGTTCATTCTCACGATTGACACTTTATTCGAAGGATCGTGTTATTCCGAGCAGTTGGGAGAAAACAATATGTGAATCGTGATAGGATCGAAAAAAGCGCGAAAAACGGGAGACTTGGATTCCGTCGTGGCGGAAGAACGGCTCACCGATATTCGGAGAAAAGACTGGAGAAGAGAAAAGAAAAAACGGTGAGGCCGACGGTGAATGAAATTGTGACGAAGCGTTGATGCGAGTTCGAAAAAATATTTCCTTTACTTTTTCTTATTATTTTTATATTTGTTTATGTTTACTTTTGCGGCAGTGTATAGTGCGCGCTTATGCAAAGGTGACAAATAGTACGACGTAAAAAAATGTGGATTATTCTTATGGGATAGAGTCCGGTGAACGAGAAGTTGGCGATAATCGAAGATGACGGGACCTCCCTCCCTCGTCATCGTCCTTCTCACCGATCGCCTTCACTCCTGTTACTACCGTCAGGCTCTCCTCTCTCTTCGTCTTCGTCCATTATCGATGTTCCTGCGGTTCGCTGTACCAATACTTTCGCCATCGTGTATATCAACCTCTTGGGACGCGTTGACCGATCGACCTGCCTCTACGTCGACGTCTTAAAATGCTTCGCGTCGCTTGACACATCGGTGACGGGGGAGAGGTAGCGAGTGTGTCTGTGTGCGAGGGAGAGAGAGAGAGAGAGAGAGAGAGAGAGAGAGAGAGAGAGAACTTGAGGTACTCCATACATCTCGGTATAACCGACACCCAAACGCCAACGTACGTAGTATGACGGAATTCGCGTTGTTAGACTGAAAGTGGAGTGAAAGGTATCCCGCCGGCCGGTCTCAAGATCGACGTTGACGACGACGGCGACGACGACTTTATAGTGCAATTATCGAGGCGATTGCAGTTTCGCAATGAATGGATGCGAGTCGCATGGAAGACGCCAAGAGCCCTTACGATGAAAAAAGAGAGTACGGTGAGACTGGTTTGAATAATAGCTCGAAAGTTGATCGTGTACGAATAAATGAAAATAGAGGGCACGTGCTTACAATATCGCGCCGATGACAATGCGATATTAAACAAGCGTCGCGTTTACGTTATCCGCATCGCGACCACCATTGGTCACGCGTTACTCATTAATTAACTCGTGCATCCATCGAAAGTCGGGGCAAACGTCCAGTGACCCAATTTTCACGAGCACATTGAATTTGAACGTTTCACCGCGTGTGGCGTCTCCGTGTAGCCGGACATAAATGGACATAGAAATATTAATATATCCCCTTGATTCGTTGTATGAAATTAAATCCCTTCGAAACGAAATGGTTTGATACATCCGTCCGTCGGTGCGGCGCTCGTGTCACGATCTACGCACGTACTACTTTTCATTTATATTATTCATACATTTTTTGTTTCATACGCGCCACCGTTTGTTCATCGTCCCGAGGGAATTCTTTGGCTCGGGATATAAATAAATTGTTTGCTCGTTCGATATATTCAAGCGCTGGGCCGAGGCTCGCGAGGATTCAGGCCTACTACTACCATCATCACACGCAACTTTATACTATAATATACATATAAATCGAGAGAGAGAGAGAGAGAGAGAGAGAGAGAAAGCCCGCGAAGCCTACTTTACGCGAATTTGATTGACACGCAGAACCGCCTGCGTTTAACACCGATACAAACTCGTATTTACGTATACGTAGGGGACGAACGATGAAAGTTTAGCGGAGGTGGGATATAGTTAAGTGGCATACCCGTGTACAGTACACGCTGGATGAAAGAATCGTCGCGACCGAACGCCACCGTCGAGTCTGATCGAAAGATTAGATCGGATGAGACGCTCCGTCTCGTTCAACCGTTTTCTCTTTTTTCTTTTTTTTCTTTTTTCTACTTTCTTCCTTCTTCCTATTTCAGTAGCCCCGACAGTCTCGCGTACTACGCCTCCTGAATATAAAAAGGCTCGTTGGCCAACTGGTGGAAGAAACGATTTCGCAAAAACATGTGCGTCGAACTCGAGAGCACGGGCAAAACCGTTCCTGCGGTTTTCCACTTAATCTTATTCCAGTGTCGGTCCGTGAGCCTTCGGTTCTTACTCCCGTTCTCTTTTCTTTCCTCAATTTGGTCGGATGGAGGTCTCGGGGTCGTTTGCGAAAGACAAGGGTATATATCCGTATAAATCACCCCGCGTAACTCGTAAACGATTGGAACAACGAAACTCTCTCTCTTTCTTTATATATACATATATCTATATATACATGCATACACACATATATATAATATATGTTTGCCCAACGATCGTTCGAAAATTCGTTACTTTGAAATATCCCTTTTTCCTCCATCGCGTATGGCTCTTGCCATGTTGTTATATAAGCTCGGGCACTTTTCCGAAACTCAACAGGGAGAAAGAGAGAGAGAGAGAGGAGATTAAGAAACGTGTGCCATAAAAAGACGTTCCGCAGAGCGCGAGGACGTGCTGCGATAGTGCGATAAGGCGGCCAAGCACCACACACGTTCGCGTCGCAGAATGAACTCGCCAAAGTTCGAACGAGCTTTTAACTATCACCCACGTTATGTGTCGGAAATGACGTGAGGTCTAGAAGCGCTGCACGCGCACGAGCGTGTATCGCAAGGACGTGGAGAAGAGGCAAGTTTGCCTGGAAGGATTTTAGCAGCTCTTACTTGGTCGTCGCGAGAGAAGCAGAGAGGAAGAGAGAGAGAGAGTGTCGACCACGACTGTATATTATATATCGTTGGCGCGAGGAAGACCGTTCGCGATGCTACCATCTCGCGTCGACGGTACTTTGAACTTTTAAAAGTCTAGTGTCGTAGCGCACGAGGTAAGTCCAAGTTTTCGATGTCACCTCGCAGCGCGGAAACCGGCACGCCTGCTTTGTACCGTGAGCTCCATCTCTACGGTCATTATATACCCGGATATATGTACATAGATACATAGGTGCGCGTACTACATGCAGGTCGTACACGTATTGGCTCCATCTCGGAATGATATTTGCGTCTGAGTCGAAATACCCGCGAGCAAGAGCAAAGAACTTGAACTTTAGTTGCTTTTTCTCTGGTTGAATTCGTTCATACTCGCCCCGTGGCGGTTGTTTCGTAAATATATATTCTTGAGAAAACATCGCCCCGACACTTTTTTGTTTCTCTAGTTACGGAGCCTTTGCCGGTACTGGGAATAGGGACCGAAGCAAAAGACAAAAGAGAATAAGAAATTGCGTTATGGCTGTCGCCTTTTCCAGTTTTCTTTGAAGGTGATCCATCCTTTCTTCTGGCTTATGTGGGCGCTTCAATGTTTGCCAGAGATTCTCTCGAGTCTCTCGGGCAGACTGAAAAGACAACAAGGTTTTCCCCACTATCGATACCTACCACCGCCGCGCAGACACGAAAATAAAAATATGGTACCAAACATTATTCTTTTACCCATGCATAAAAGTTGACGTGCAAATACAAAACGAGGAATGAAGGAGAATATCACCGAAATGGAATTCAAATTATACTTTGTCGACGATATTTTCGAATAAATATCGATCAAAACCTTTTGGGAAGGTCCTTATGGAATCATATTTCATCAGGTTTGGTGGTCAAGCGAAATTGTTGAAAAAAGTAAAGATAAAAGTTTCGGTTGTGAAGAGTCAACTGCGAATATTGCACGAACAAGAAATCAACTTTTGCCGTTTTATTTTTCGTCTCAAAATAAAAAGGACAAAAGAACAAAAGAGTGTCCGTGTAATCCAATCGTGTGGATGGACGTACAAACGTAGCTGCGGTGATTCGCCGTTTTGGGGCGCGGGGCTATCTAGGATTTATTTATAGCGCAGATCGGTTGAGCAAGGCACGCTTGGTCGTGGCGTTTGGTGATGCCGGAGTTAAACGGAGCTTAACACTAGATCCTGGTATCACCTCGTTCTGTACGTTCAATATCCAACGACGAGGACGATGTATACCCACACGCGTACATACCTACGATGTACCTATGCCTGTTCCGAAAACTGGTACAATCGTCCTCCGTCCTTTCTCTCTCTCTCTCTCTCTCTCTCTCTCTCTCTCTCTCTCTCCAGCTGCTGGCTGCTCTTTCCTCGGGCACGTAAAGGATATCCGTAAAGGTACTTTGTCAAGGGAACTTCTGGTTCGATTCTTGATCCCTCTTGGCTTAACGCGGCGCGGCCCTCACCCACTCCCCCCCACCTCCCCGGAGCTCGTTTCTATTCCCGTATTCGGGTACTTCCGAGGTTCAGCGATCCTTGTTCGCGGGCGCGGGCGCGGGCGCGGGGAATGAATGACGGCGAGAGTTCGTGCGGTTGCTACTCGAGACTCCCGCCAATGAAAACGTGCTCGAATCACGTCGAGCGTGTCTGTTATCGGCGAAAGTCCACCAACTGTCAAAAATGTACGAGAGAGTAGGCAGGATGAGATCGAAAGGTTCACGAGGATGGTTACTACCACGGAACGTATCATTGTTCCATTGCAAGTTGGTTAGAAGGTACAAATAGTTGGGGTCGAGGGCCGGGCGGTGAAACGTACACATGTTTCCGTTCTCGTTTTCCTTTTTATTGTTGTTCTTGCAAAAGAGGTCCGATGTATGGTATGTGGAGAAGAGAAGAGGAGGAGGGAGTTTATTCGATTCCGAGATAAAGAGGCCCTCTAAAGCCGAGGTGCGCATGGTTGGGCTCTTGATTCTTCCTCGTCGCAAAAGGGGCCATCGATCAATTTTCCGGATCGGAGAGCGCGTACGGTAGTTTGCTCGCAAAGCTCTCTTTCGTGTTCGCATCGCGTAACGAGACACACCGACGAGAAAGTATCGAGACTCGGACGAGTAATGCAATTCTTATATAGCGCGAGGTTATCGCGGGGCCACGTCCGATCTCGGTGCATCGATCATTTCCCTCGAGGAATTTCGTAAAAGCGGCCGTTACGCGCCAGGGATACATTGGATGTTCTATTTGTGATACGTGTACGTGCGTGATGCACCGGGTGGGGCTGAAGCGCGAATACCCATCCGCTATGTATCACGGCGGGGCACGGCTTTGTTTTTATTTCCGATAGTAAGATGAACAAAGGCTCTTTTACAGTCCCGACGACTCGATGCGATGAAAAATATCGACGAATCGTGCGCGATAAAAGAATACACTCTTTCACGGAGTCGCACAATTGTATCGTACAACCCGGAATCGATGATACGCTCCCCCGATCGCTCTGTATCGAAATTTCTAGAGCAACGACTGATTGACCTTGTCCCAAGCCCAACGAGTGAGGCGGGGATATACACTATATATAACTGGGATTAATCGCCGCGCCAGCCTGAAAAGAGGGATTAATGTCGTTCCAGCGGCGAACGAACGCGGTTTTCCGTTGGTCGGAAAGTTGGCGCGTCGTGACTCTTCGGTGAACGAGGAATCGTCGATAACGATAACGCGGATATAAAGGAAGGAAGGAAGGAAGGAAGGAAGGAAGGAAGGAAAGAAGGACGGGGAAAATCAGGAGAGGAAGAAGATGTTCGTGGTGTAGTTTCGTCCGGCATCGTATTTTCGGTAACTACGCGCCAGCTAACCACCGCCAAGTTCAAGGTCCCCGAGATAACCTCTCGCGACAATTCGTCTAATTTAGTCTCCGTCGAAACTCGTTGTGTGGCAGAATCGCTTTTTTCCAAAGTGCGTCCAAGGCTGTTTCGTTGCGAGGCAGAGAAAAACCAGAGTTTCGTAGGTGTTCGTAGGTGTACCTATATATCTTAGTTCGAAGAGGATGTCCTACGTGCACATAGAAACGGTACCCTCGCAATTCCTCTTTTAATAACTATCGTGACTTTTCGTCGCTCAATCGAGTAGGTTAATTAATATTCGAGTGAATTTTGTTGGTAGTTTGAACCGGGCGGGGTGATATAAAACTCAAACGATTTCTCGTATCGTCCGCGAGAGCCCTCCCTCTCTCGAAGCCCCCTTTTCGAAGCTCAACTCGTAGGGCGACTAAAGAAATGGGTGTCCGCGAAGACAAATTAATTTTCACATTCGCGGAATGAAATTGATACGGACGAGCCCTCGAATTGTTCTCACCGACGCGAGAATCACGCTCGAGTAATTCTTTCAACTATCTTTATTGTTTGCCGCGCGTCGGCAGAGATTTTTCGTCGGGCATTCGTACGGGAAAAGCAGCATTCGAAATTACAAGGAGAAAATATTCGCGGAGGCATTTGCATACTCTCGGCATCGTTTTCGCTTTAATCCTCCTCCGCCGAGTCGCAATTGCGCCAGCGGCACTCATAGCCCCCTCCCCGCGTCTCGATCAGAGTCGACGAATAAAAGTGAACCTCTCCCTCGTCCCGGTATATTTTTTCTCCGTACGCGTCGCGACGATTCCGCGCCGTGGGAGAGCGGTGCGAGCACAGCGCCACGATGTGTCCCGTACAGAGTAGAGGCTGGATATAAATCAACTTCGTAATCCGATTCAATGGATTGCCAGCACTCGAGGAATAAAGTCGCTTATCGTCCTCCCTGCTTCGACCTGTTTCTCCTCTACGTATAACTGTAGACGCTTTTTTTGTTGTTTTTCTGTTTTTCTTCTTTTTTCTTCATAATGCACATTCAACGAGACACCTAACGCTGCTTTTTCCTTATTTTATTTCCCGTCCCGTGCCCCATGTATATCGGTGACCGCCGCCGTCTTGAGGGAAGGTTTGTAGCGTAAAACGAAAAACGGTCGAAATTAGGGATTATAGAGTCGTATCTCTGTGTTGGATAGTTGGAAAGATCTTGGCCCGGTTCAAATCGAGCTTGGACGATTACGAATGGAACGATCGGAAAGTAGCATAAAGGTGGTTCATCGAGAGTCCGATAGTTTTATTCATCGGTGACATCTGACGTGTCTCGTACTGTAAGTATTCATTTCCACGAGACAACCACCCCCCGGCCCGTATGTAATTCGCTCGAGCGGTAGAGATGGTTCCAACACCATTGCACACGGTCGTGTATGTGTGTCGACATGGAGCCATCCGGCGCCCTCGTTTGTATTTCTCTTTGTCCGCAATAGCCGATATAGGTACTTCTCAATGCCGTCGCGCGACCTCCCCTTGGCACGGCCAAAGTTGCAATTTCTCCCGATGTGTGCGTATACACGGAGAGAAAAGTCCCACAAAAATTACCATGCTTGCCCTATAAAGCGTGTGCAATCGACATGTGCAGGAGATTTTCTGCGAAATCTTTGAAAAATTCGTCCGAAGCGTTAGAAGTTTTAACCAGAGACCACGATAAAAACTCGAAGGCAACATTCTATACTTTACATTTCTACTGGAATCTAGGACTCTTTAGTGTAAAGCAGCAGAAAAATGAATATTGCCCCGGTCAAATTTCAGAGACGGTTTCATAGAATTTCATCTGTAGCAGGGTAATTTTTACGATGTTTTGATTATAGGACAGCATGGTAATTTTTCTTAGAATTTCATAACAAAAATTCTAAGACTTTTTCTCTCCGTGTACACTCGTGGCTCGTTCCGAGTTCTAATTTACATTCTCCAGGATTTTTCCGAACTGGCAGCGCAGTACCAAGAATCTATACCTCTATTCCGGCATATGTCGAGTTAAGACGGAGAGAGTAACATACAGAGAAAAATGAGCCCATATGAAGCTCGGCCTTGACGAAAGCGATAGCGAATTGAAATTTTACGATACTTTTGGCGCGTTGCGTGCGAAATGACGACTATTAAATTATTGTATGACGAGTGGTGTTATACCTGCGAGCGCGAGAAGAGAGACCGAGAGAGAGAAGAAGGATCGAGCGATGTTTTCCCTCGGTTCCCGGTATCCCGATTTTACTCATACAATTTGCTTTGTTTGCCGACCAGCATTTCGATCTAAAAGGGTAATAGCGCACCACCACAGGTCTGTTTACCGAAATTGCTGGACCGTTATACCGATCGTTCTCCATTTTAGTCCAGTTGTTTCGCGTTACGTTTTCACTTCTTTTATTTTATTCTCCGCTTCCCGTCGATTTTTTTCTCTCTCTCTCTCTCTGTCTCTCTCTGTCTCTCTCTCTCTCTCTGTTGACCGTTCCGACAGACACGCTTCGTGATGCTATTTCGTTTTTTATTTTCCGGTCGTTGGAACGATTCGAACACGAGTTCGAGCGAGCATCGATCGATCTCGCGGTCGAGTAAAAGGGCCGCACACGGAGATAACGAGAGACCGAGGGAACGTAGCGCCATCGAAAGAGAACGACCGCGGTGCACCAAGTTCTTTCCTCCGCGCTACACACATCCCTCCTCCTCCCTCTATATTTGTATATATTTATATTGTACCGAACACGTGCAAGATACCCCCTGAATATTCACCGTTTGCTCGAGCGATCGAGAGAGGAACGAGAGAGAGCAGCGAGCTAAGCCCTTGAAACTCGAGGCAAGCACGTCGATTTCCATCCCGTCGAACCTTCCACGTTGAAAGATGGAAATTTTATAAAAAAATCTCGAAACAAACAAAACAATCGTACAAAGAGTTTATGCGCGCGATATCGGAGGCAAAACGCATTTTTATTGGATTTTTCTTTTTTTCCTTTTTTTTTCCACCATTTACATGTTACCTTGTGCAAACGGTGAGCGAACCCAGTCGGGTCGGCTCGGCTCGGCTCGGGCGGGGGATAAATTCTCATGGTCGAGGGGCGAAAACGCGAGCCAAAAAGCCTCGCCACATTAGTCACTGCATTAATTGGAACGTACGATATGCCGTGAATGGGGACTGTCGCTGAAGCGGGAATGTATACGCGCAACCACGTTTACTCACCGATAGAGGCTCACTGGTGGTGGCGGTGGTAGCGGTGGTAACGCTGGTAGCGATGCTACGTCCTCGAATCAATTTCACCGAAGGCCCCCTGGAAATTGATTCCGTTATCAGGCATGGACAGAGATGCTGCCTACTGGCCAAGGGTTTGGTGTGGGGAAGGGGCGGGGGGAGAAGGGGGGACGCTCAATGCACCCTTTCACCCTCTGATTTGTATTCGTGCAGAGGCTGTAAGAGTCAAGGAAAAGGCAAGCTTCTCTTCGACGTACGTCGGTTTATAGACGATTAAAGTAAATTATCGCCTCGTATTTAGATTCGAGTATTTTTTCGTTCGTCGGCAATCTCGCAAATTTTTTACCCTCATTTCTGAAGTTAGCCGCGACTAGCGATACGTGCCCGTTAAATTTTCCGAGCTCGGCGCACAGAACGTACTCGTTTACGGTGAAAAACGAGCGACTCGAGGATATATTAAATTAGTCGGTAAAACTCGGTTGGTTATCCGTGCATTCGCGGACTGCCTGACTTAAAGATAACTTCCGCGACGTAATTATATTTTGGCGTGGCTTACTTACGGGAGTGCGAGAGCCGGGAACGAGGGAATTTCCACTTAAATCGGCGTCTTCCTTTCGTGCATCTTGTTCCCTCCTCTCGCTCGTTTCCATTTCTCTCGAATGGAATACCTACGGGCCGATTAAATATTCAATTGTTCAAAAAAACAAAAATAAAAACGAATTGGCCAATGGTCCTTTCCCTCGTGTATGAGCGACCATTAAATATAGGGATGCTTCGATCGTTTCCCTCATCGCGAAGTCTGAATCATAATTATGCACGTTTAATAAGAATATTTCAACCGACGACAGCAGTGACGCATCGGCTTGTCTCCTGCAAATTTTAAACTCGGAGAGCGAGGCAGAAACGAGTCGTCGACACCTTCTATGAAGTTTCGTCTGGTCGATTTTAATATACCTATATTTGTAGGTAGATATGTATTCATGTCGTACATGCGACAATGACGCAAGCGAGGAGGAGGGGGGGGCATCTTCTTACCAAGTTCGATTCTCTTTGGCTTATCGCCACGAGGAAGGAGATACATTTCAAGGGCCGCGTGAAGTAGACTCGATTTTACTGGAAAATTCCTTCAACGGTGTCCTCGTTTCGAGGGAAATAAAATTCTGCGATACGCACGCTCGTTTCACCCTTATCCGATATATATTCTATATGTCGCGAGTATACGAAATAAAAGATATACCTACCTATAAAAAGATTGGATAGCTCGATCGAGCTGACTCGAGTCTCTCAACGTTGACTTTTTTTTCGGTAAAAATTGTTTCGCTGACGAATTTATTCCACCGAATATAATTATAAGTACTCGTACTCGTACGCGTTCTCAATGGGACCATTTTTCTCTCCTTCCAGTCGTACAGTTTCGTACTCTGCGGCGCTATTAAAGTCGGACGGAAAATTTGCAAGCGCGGTTGTTTTGGTTGGTGATTCCGTATGTGGGCGTTATTCGTGTATACTAGAGGCTGAGAGAGAGAGAGAGAGAGGGGGGGGGAAGAGGTGAACCGAGTGGCGTAACTCTGGCGTCGTCGACGTCGTCGTCGTCGTCGTCGTCGTCGTCGTTGTCGTTGTTGTCGGAGGTGGTGGTGGCGTAGTAGTCGTCGCGGAGTAGGTGTTGTCACGTTGCGGCTATATTCAAGGGAATTAATATTGCAGACTTAATTTTCGCCTAGTCTCTCGACACTGGCTGTTGCGATATATACATAGATTTGGCCCTAGCAACGTTAGCGGCTTCGGCTCGAAGCGCGTATACGCATCATGATTAGTAAGAGCTTAGTAAGAGGGTGGTAGGTACGTACGAAGCAAGAAAAATGATAAGATGGAGAATTTTGGGAACAATACTACATTTTTCGCGTTTCGTTCGGCACCCCTCGGTCCATCTCTACGATATTTAACAATGTAAATATGTACATATAAATATTAAATACAGTTTCATGAATTCGATGTCAGAAAATGTCTAATTTTCGTAGAGCTTCATTTTCTCTTCGTCCTTCTTGCATACAGAGAGCGATAGATAGATAAAGAGAGAGGTAAGAAGATAAAGAGTAAGCACGTGAAACAGCGTTCCATCATAGGTGGCCACCCATTAGGATTTGACAATTTGATAAAGATGAACGTTAGGTCGCACGGTGCCTCGAATTTCCGACGTTTCGATCCATAACATACATCGGTATTCCCTTTCATCCCGGTACCGATCCATCACTGTATAGTAGGCTCTTATGTATCACATTCCCCCTGGGAGCTTTTATATTCAATTTGATTTGTTTCGATCGGTCATTCGTTCCGCGATACGATACCGCGTCGCGTGGATATAGATATGCCCAAGTTTCGAAGGCCGCGAGAGGGAGACGGGAAAAAAACGACAGCCTTTCCGTCAGCAGGACGCACATTCGTTGTTCCGAAGAAGAGTGTGGCAAAAAGGCTAGGCACTCGTATATAGCGAGTGTCGAAACAAGCAGCACGACATTTTGAATCGCTCGAGTCTCGAATATCAATGGTCGTATAACAATCGTACGTATACGCATCTATAAATGTACAAATAGATATATATGTAAATTGGCGTATAGAAAGAGGAGGGGAAGGAAGAGGGTGAGGGGAGGGTATCGAGGCGCAAGCGGGGGGATGGATCTCTTCTCGAAGCGCGAAAACGTGCAACATGCCTCGCGTTTCGTCGTTATACGGCCTTGGTACATGCCCGACGAGAGCCAATAGCCGATATCGCGATTGCCAGAAAACGTGTTACGGGCCATAGTGCGCGATGGGCTTACACCCCGTGGAACGGCACGTGTGAATACGAACCTCCGCGGCCTTCGCACGGATAATCGGTTGATTCGGACCATTATTCACGCGCGATCGTACGTCGATAATCCCAGGCCCGATTTCGGACCGTGTGCGACACGTATGAAAACGCGAGCGAGCGAGCGAGCGAGGAAGCGCGCACGTTCGACGGCAATAACGACGCCAGGAACGTCGCCGAAACCATCGATTACTCCCTGCGGATAACTGCCACTACTATCGGATACGACGATTTTGGTGCATCGAATGAATTTGCACGTTTTAACTCTCCGGGCGCGTTAATCTCGATTTGGAGATGCGTCGATGCGTGTATACCGATCCACCCACCATCAACGGTAGCCTCCAAAACTCTCCCGTAACCGTACCTTCCTACCTTTCCTCATTATCGCTCCAACGAATAACGCATTTTTCATGGAGACACGATGAATCATGCGTACCTGTCCCCCACCTCGTAATACAGCTTTCTACGAGGTACCTACCTAACTCTCGTGAAAAATATATCTATCGGGTAAGTATATTCGTCCGAGAATACATTTTTATGTCCTCGAGGAGGAATCTCGCGGACGATGAAAAAACAGCACCGTAGCACTCTCGTGACTCGAAGCTGTTGATGTCGAATCCGAATCTCGCGGAGTGACGCGAGAGACAACCTTCTTTACGTGCCTCGGCGGACACACGACGTGTCGTTACGTTTTCCTCTTTTTCGTAAATCGCGCGCGGAGAAAAAGGTGAGGAAAAAGTTGCTCGCAAACCTCGAATCCCTCTGTGAAAACCTCTGTAAAGATAGAGAGACGTCCTTCGTACCGACGCGACCTATCGGCCGAGATGGATTATGGTTTTATTGAAAAATTACCGAGCTTTAGGAAACATGAAAATATGAATATTTACGATAAAAAGAGTAGGCGATATTGCTAACGGGATAATTCAAGTAGGTAGGCCAACAGCCCTACGCCGTGCGCCGTCCTTACGCACCTATATGTCCATGGCGCAAAAGCTTGACAGAGAGTTCCACTCCAGCTCGACGGAGTACGGAGACAGGCGAACTTCCGGAAACGAAATAAACGAGCGTGGCTCGTTGTACGTAGGTAGGTAGGTAGGTAGGTATAGTATATCCCACGCGTACGTACGAACCTACGTTCTATCTACCTACCTACTATACATGCAGTAGGTAGTACCTACGTACAGGCCGAGGACGCGACTGACCACCGTGACGGGGGAGCTCATCCTCCTTTCTACTGCCAACCTCTATCCCCTTCCCGTTAACCCCCTCCACACTACGAGCCACGCGAACCGGAAACCGTGATTTCTACCCTCGACCCCGACACATACCACACGCCGAGAAAAATGAGGAGGATTCGCCTACAAATGTCAGCGATTACCAAGAGGGACGCGGAGAGAAGGCTATAAAAGCGTCCGACGGCAGCACACACGATTATTTACAAGGTTGTTACGCGCACGTGAGTGAGATACCGAACAAGATGTGTATACATACGTATGTACATACATACGATATACAATAGCTACCGGTATCTATGTATATGCTATAGGCCAATGTACGGACAGCCTATTACATCCATATATACCGAAACGAAACTCGGTCTACCGTTAAAGCATTTCGAATTCAATTTATTTCCATATCGTGGACGATTAATTTTCGTGCTATCGCGGCCCGTACGTATTCGTACGCGCACGAGCCTGTACGTACAAGCCTGTAGCCAAACGTCTCTGATTATCAGCAAAGGACGAATCGTTTCGCGATAAGAAACCTCGTTTTCGGATCGAGAGAAGAATCTCGGGTTCGAATTAAAACGTATCGATGGATGATTTTTTTTTTCGCGTCGAAATATCGGATCACCGTTGATATTTCTCGATAAACCGAGCTATTGGAAACTAGATGCGCACCTACTACTACGTTCGGGTGTACTTCCGAAAAGCCCATACCTCCGATCGATCTGAAATTTGGTATACCTACGTATCTCGATGTGCTGATAACGAATATGATAGGCAAAATGGCCGCATATTTTATTTTCAAGGACAAATCTCGGAATCTTTTTTTGAATGTTTTTCACGTTTATTGTGATAAATATAGATTTCAGAGGAAAAAGTTAGAAACAAAATGTGTAGGCCATGAAAAAATAGACATTTTTTGTTGAGTACAAAATCCGTGTAGAGTCAGTATTTTATGAGAAAAATGCGAAAAGGCGATAATGTACCAATACATTGGACAATGTAGACAATAATATACCTTTTGAATGACTTTGGGGTTGTAATTTCAAAGCGTCTACGTGTGTGTGTGTGTGTGTGTGGGTGTGTGGATGGGGGTGAGTGGGTTTGGGTTTGGGTATGAGAATGAAAATCTTCAAAACTACAAAAAACCATAAAAAATATTTTACAAAGATTTTAAAAACTCTGAAAAATACAAAAAAATAATAAAAAAATTTCAAAACAAAAAAACTATGCACTTTAAAGACCAAGCTCCAACCTTCCCGTGGTAAAGTGCGTAAGTAGATTATTATATCGAAACTAATGGAGTTTGTCGAAATATAGAGATTCTGGAACATTATCGTATTTTTCTCATCAAATACTGATTTTACACGGATTATGTGCTGGACAAAAAATATCTATTTTTTCATGCCCTACAGATTTTGTTTTAAATATTTTTTTCTGGAATCTATATTTATCACAATAATCGTGAAAAACGTTAAAAAAGTCAGTTTTTCCCAGAGTTGACTTTGAAAATGAAATATGCGGCCATTTTGCCTATCATATTCGTTATCTGCACATCGAAATACATAAGTATACCAAATTTCAGATCGATCGGGGGTATGGGCTTTTCGGAAGTTTATCCCTACGTTCGATGCGAATGTAGTCGCACGTCGCATAATTACCATAACTATTGATTACGCGCGGTACTGATTTTCTTGTCCGTGCATACGGTCATTCGGACGATAACGAATACAATATGTACATACGTATTTATATATATACATGTAGTCAAACAAACGAGACCGGTCGACGTTGCTGTTTCAACAAATTATGTCTCCGTCGATAATCGAAGTAACGAATTTACACAGTGCATCAAGTTACCGAATGCGAAACGCGCCCAAAGGGTCCATCTCGCGGGGGCTCGCTAATGTTATCCCGCCGCCCCCTATTGTACAGTAGGTACATAATATAGAGGTGATATGCGTGGAGGCGCGCGCGCGTTACATCACGCTTATTGTCGGGTCGAAAAATTCAAACGATAAAGTAAGAGTAAAAAATCGAATAAAACGAAGCACCAGGTGGAATAATAGAGCGGTAGAGAGAGGATAAAAAATTACGCGCCATCACAGTGCTCTTCTCTGCCGTACCGCTTTCCATGCAGGGCCAGCATTTTAAACAGATTGCCCATACTTTCGAGCTTTCCCTTCTCGCAATTGTGAACGTTGCCTCTCGGAGTGTCTTTTCATATATAGCTAGGGCCTGCTGCATGAACGTTCTCTCTCTCTGAAATACGGCGCCATTCGTCCCTTTCCCTCTCATCACAGTCACCTCCGGTGGCAGTTGCAAAATCTCTGCGCTCGAATAACTCGTTCCCATTCCTAGGATTATACGTCAGTTTTTTAGAGCTTTCACTTCGTGGAAATTTTCCGAGGAGAAAAACTCCAATTCTCTGACTTAATTATTGTCCCGGCATGGAATATTATATCGAGTGAAAGAATATATTTATTCGTTCGAGTCGAGGTGGAAACAAATTAGTGTGGGAGAAAATATTGATATTCCCTCTTGGAATGGAATTGGATGCGTCATGACTATACTTATTTAGGAGAATCGAGGCAGTCTAGTGACGACGAAGATGGTGGATTAATCATCGGGGCCACGCGAAGATAAGTAGGTAGGTATCTACTACATATAGGAATGAACGGAACAATATCCACGTTACGTTATATGAGAGTATAATCGCGAGCCAGAGTGAATCGAGACTGCTAATTGCAAGATAGCATGCCGGTTGCACTCGGCGATGCCTCGGGGGAATCACGAACGGGAAAACAATGTCGAGGAGACGGTAACGGTGGTCGGGAGCACGCGCGGGGCCTGCGCGAGACGTTACGCGGATAAAAGGGAGACGGAGACGGCGATGCGATGCAACGCGATGCGCGATACCTCTATAGGTAGTAGGTGCTACGCGAGAGCTATTACATGCATGCCTATATACCTCGGACGACACAATCTTCCTCGATCCCTTCCATCTCCTCCTCCTCCTCCTTCTCCTCCTTCTCCATACCTATTATATGTATATACCTATATATACAGTTCCGACTGCCTATATTCGCGGCTACGTCACTCGACGTGCTATTTCGCATCTCCCTGTACCTACCATGTACCGGTACATCGGGATGTATTATGGTCAAGTTTGAATATATGCATATGCGTGGGCGCGATACGGGCGAATCCTACGGTCGTAAGAGCACGAGCGCGCATCGTGCCCCCGCCCCCCTCACGAGCCAATTAGGAGAACTGGAACGTTCGAGCTATAAAACAAGCCTCGTTAAGCAAAAATATTAAGTTTTATCTCGACTGGTCCGGTGCCAATGTTTTCGATGCACGAATGTATAACGTATAACGGTGCGTCGGGCTCTCCTGCTTCTACCTATACGTGCGGCGTCAAGAGGCGCGGCTCAAACTTTTTCTCTCCTCGCGTTCTCACCTCCTCGTCGCCGTCTCGTTTTATCGTTATTTTTACGCCACGATAATTCGCATCGCGGATTACTTGAAATATAGCGGACTCGTCACCGATCGTGTTCGCGGGCTTCTTCACCCTCCTCGGCTTCACCGAAAACGATAATGAGCGATCCTCGCCAGACGGAGCCCGATATCCTTGCGCGATAATTTATGCGACGCGAGATAACTCCGACGCTCTTGGATAACGATCGCGCCACATCCAATGTAGATAAGATTTTGCATTTTTAATTGGGCCCAACAGTGGGAGAAAGAGGCGCGCATGCGTTCGCGAAGACGATTTTTTCACGCTCGTTTTCTCCCACGACAGTCGACAGCCCCTATCTATACGTACGTATGCATCGCCTCGAATAAGCCCGAATAGTTTTTTTTCTCCGTAAAAGGTGCGGCTTCCTCGTTCCGAGAATGATACCTGCGTATATAAGATATAGGTTTAATTACACACGATATACGGGCATTTTAGCAACTCGTAATCATAAAGTCTGCCCGTTGTAGTACAGCCTCCGGCTCTCCCTCCGTACCACGCACTGTTGTTTTTTTTCTTTTGTTTTTGTTTTTTTCAACAATTCTTAAGTGCTTGCCGAAGAAGCACAGAGTCTCTTTAAACTTTCAGGTACAGTCGACTTCAGGGCGTATAACTTCTCAGGATATAGGCGGGTTGTATACATGTATAGTACACGGGAGAAACTCAAAGCTCGAGTCTTGCGAGGGACTTGTTTAAGAATACATCGAAAATATCCAGTACCCCTACTACTTACTACCACCCTCTGGCCGCTTCGTGGAGTGCGGCGACAAGCCTTCTCTCGACTACTCCCCAAGCATTCCCGGGTGCCCGTAAGGCAGACGGGCTCTTCCGTACTTCGTCTTGACTATTCCCGTTGTCCCTTAAAATGTAAATATCGTTATAAAAAGATTCGACGACGGAATTTTAAGCTCGCCTCGTCTTGTCCATTCTCAATGCAGGTGTTTGTTACCTATCGGATCGCCAGCCTACGTCAGCCTGCGTCAGTCTGCGTCAGCCTACCCCTTACATTTCTAACCCTGCCGACTAACCCTCTCTGCCCGTTTTCTCTTTCTTTTTCTTCTTTTACAAGACACCCCGAGGCACTCGTCTTATCGCACGCGTGTATCTCTTTCCCCTTACAAATCGGAACGTTCCACGCGCTTCATCCCCGATAATGGTGATATCTCTTCAGGGGCTGCCGAGGGAAGTATATCATCTCTCGAAGGGGTGCGCCAATGATAAAGATACGTTGGCACGCGACGATACTCTTATCAATCTCATCTCGTTTCCGCTCAGGCTTCGTCGGCCGATGGGCCAACCCTCGAGCAGACTCTTTGCCCTTCAATCGAGGACAAGCGATACTCGTACCTCCGTCTTCCGCAGGACCTGATATATCTCACGGGAAAACAGCTCCTTGAGATCGTTCTCGTACCCTCGTCTTTTCCAAATTTTCCAACTTTTCTTATGCGTTCGTAACGAGCCAACGCATTCGATCCCTTGCCTACATCGGTCAAATTTCTCATCTCTCCCCTTTCCGTATTACCCGCGATAACGGACGAAATCGAATCTTTATTTATAAGAAACAAAACCTTAACGATTCCGCCTCAGAGCTCGTCTTCGATTTTCCTTCGATGTCGCTCTAACGATGAAAAAGAGATAAACATATTTATTTTTATAGACGATAGAGAAAATAATTGAAAGTAATCGAGTGACGAGAGGATTCATTAATGGGGCTATTGTAAGAAGGTTGTCGAGGCGGCAAGCGGCTCCCGTTTGTCTCGCGCGTTATCGAAGTGGCGAGGGTTCGTACGCGGTAATGCTGGAGAGAAATGGCAGATGGTCGAACGGGTCGAGGCTCGGTTCTCATAGTCCACCCTCGCGCGTTCGTTCTTGGCGAACTCTCTCGTATAACACGCAACGAACATCTCGAGGCAACAAACTCGACGATTTGCCCCGACGGCACGTACTCTCTTGGGTCTATTCCGAAATATATAAAATACGAGTATGGCGTAAGACGCGAAACGCTTCAATCTCAAATAGGAATTTGTTGCAACGTCACGGACTGACGCGATCACTTATTGTAGCATCGATTCAAGGTGGATTATTTGTACATGATAAATAATTTGCACAATCGTGAAAATGGTCAAAATCGAAAAAGACTCGACGTCAGGGAATTTTGAGAAGGCTGCTTCCCCGTTGGCGCATGGCCAAAACTCTTTGCTCCTCTTCGCTAGGGATTCGGCCAGAGTATAGCTGTACGCGTATACTTATATATCCGATGGCCCACCAAAACCTCGCGAAGGAACACGGACGAATATCTCGGAGAGTTTTCGCAAAAGCCTTCGGGAGCTTGTGTATATACGTCTCTCGTACTCACGTAAGAGCTCAGCTGCATCTCTCTCTCTCCCTCTCTTTGTCTACATATATATATGTATATATATGTGTGTGTGTGTACGTATAAGTGTGAGGGAGTATAGCAGAGTTGCCGTAACGATGGAAGACACTTTGAGCCCCCGTATATACGTAGCGCACTCGGCGGCCATGTAGAATCGAGATCTTTTATTCCCGGCCATGAGCCAAAGGAGTTGGGAAGAAGCATCAGCGCGCGAGGTCAGTAAGCATTTTCAACGTTTCTTTTTACGAGCTCGATCCATTAAGTCGTGCGGGCGGTCGGTCGGGCGCCGTATACCGATGCGACTCGATCTAGCCTCGCTATTCGTTTAATTCCGTACTCGTTCGTCGCACGACGACGATGCACCCAACATTCGATTTACTCTCGAGATTTTCTATTGTTCTTTCTCGCTAATTTGCAAGAGAGTCCTTTCGGGGATTTTTTGAAGTCGCAGCAACGGACCTGAAAGAGAGAGAGAGAGAGAGAGAGCAAGAGTTATTTGTTTTCTCAAAAAGATGATACATGAAAAGGAGGTGTTGGAAAAAGAGGTTTGCGGTATTTGTGGTTGGGACGCCCGGCCGCTCGTCGCTAGTCGTTCGTAGCTTTCTCGCGGCTGAATAACGGGGTTATGCGCCACCGCATAGTTTCGGGATACAGAGGCTGACTAGCCTCTGTGTTCGATAATGGGGTTCTGCATGGTATCGAAAATAAACGTCCTTCGCGAGTGCCCGGTGTGCGGGGTGGAGAGGCTGAGCGAGTGCTCTCGGCGACGATATAGTCTCGTTGGCGCGTATATCTACCACATATGTATAGGTGGAGTGAGTGAGTACGTATAGTCAGGCACCTATGGAGCGCACTGTAGGCATACACGGGGATAGCCAAAAGCTTCGCGTAGGTAGCATGCGCGCGTAGCTATATAGTAGGTTACCTACGTATCTATAGTAGAGTAGCGTAGTGTACGCGGTAGTGGGTTGCGAGATCACGACTCCGGGCATGGTATAGCCCGCGGCCGAGAACCTTCGACCCGACACACCGCGCTCGACGATACATATACCCTATAGAAGCGTAAGCCCCTCTGAAGTATCCTGTCGGTGGAGGAGTACGCGGCGGAGGAAGAAGAAAGGAGGTAGAGAGGAGCTCGTGCACACGGTCCATGAGACTTTATCAAAATCCGAGATTTATGGGCTCGCTGGGAGTGAATAATGCCGCGGTCTTTTGCTCACGGCGACCGTCGAAAGACTCTCGCTTCGATACAATATAACGCCTCGCGTCTCTCATCTTTTTTCCCCCATCTATCCAAGCTTTTTCCACCGGGAACACATATTTTTTTCACATTCGGTCTCGCAAGCAACGTCTCGCTCGTATCCGAGGAATACATTCGCGCGAGTATGAATAGCTTCGTCGAAGAATCGTTTTACGAATCCATCGGTTTGGTTCGTTTCGATGGTTAAGCGTTCTCTTCCCATCCGAGACTTTGAAGACCGGCTTGGAGGATCTCTCTATCTGTAGTACCGTCTACATAAGTCGAACCGATTGACTCGAGACTCCATCCTCGGTCGCTATAATTGAACAAAATGATCTACTTTGGCCTAAGGATGTTTAATTGTAAGAGGGTTAATTGCCGCACGTACGCCACGATATCGGTGTACGTGATCCCGAGAGAGTAATTTTATGGAAACGACGACGGCGGCGGCGGCGGCGGCAATCACCGAGCCCCGTCCGTCGCTCCTGTTCTTCTGTTTTCTACAGAACACGCGAGCTTTCGTATACAGTAGCGCAAGGATCGCGCGTATACACACAGATAGATACGGCGCTTCTCCGTTCATCCCGTAGTCGAAACCCCGGCGCGGTCGTTCTCCTCTCGCGTCGTCGTCTCTTTCATCGTTGGGATTGGCCCGAGACTCTCGTACAAGGAAAACGCGCGCGCGTGCGAGCGAATGTACAAACGACCTCGTTTATTTAAGTGCCCTCCTCATTCCGTGCCTGCCTGCCTGCCTGCCTGCCTGCCAGCGAGCGAGCGAGCGGGCGAGCGGACGGGCGGGCGAACGAGCGAACGAGCGAGCGAACGAACGAACGAACGAACGAATGAACGAGCCAGCCAGCCAGCCAGCCAACCGCTTTGCTAAAGCTCGCTCTCATCTTGAGCTCCCAAATCTCCGCGTCCGACCGACGAATCTTCCAACGCGCGTTCATCCTCCTTTTCGTCGTCAAGTCGGAACGAGCTGTATATCTTCCGACCGGACCAAAACGAAACACGAACAATGTAGGACAGAGGGGAAGAAAGAAAAAGAGAACGAGAGAGAAACGGGTGCGCGGAACAAATGAGAAAAGTCGAAAGAGCCTCGACAAATGTTCAGAGTCCACAACGAGATGATTAGCTCGAAGCGACGCCCGGGTCGTTCACCCCTCTCTATCATTCCTTTTCGAGTCCTGTGAAATTTGCACCTGCCCGTTCTCGTAATCCCGTGAAAATTGACCTCCGTCGTTCCATTCTCCGGCATCGTTATGACGAAGCGATTTATTAATCGACGCGTTGGCAACACGAGGACGATGAAAATGGAAGAAAATGATTACACGGTGTGCTCATAAACAGGGACATAATTTCCTCTGATTATCCGTACAGTTACGTTCCAACAAAATTAAAAGGATATAACGTTCGGCGGTAATAAAGCCGCCCTTTACGGGGAGCGCCTTTACGAGATCGTACCTAGATTGTACGATAATCGCACAAGCTTGCGCTTAAACGCGTGATTGACCTCGAACAGTCGCTCGCAACATTACGCTCCTTGTCCCGAAGTATCATACAAAGTCTCGTGGAATACGTTTGGCGAATCGACTGGTCGACCGTCGGTACGATCCGAAGTTATTAGGATTTGATCGCGATCGAATGAAAAAAGAGTGGGTTCAGGGTCGAAGGGGGAGGTCGAAGAAAACGGCAAAAAGAAATCGATATTGATGTAGTTTGCGAGAAGGCTTTTTCCTGACAGGACGTCGGTACGGATGACCGAGCTCTCCAGAGACAAGCCGGAGAGCGATGGAGGAAAAAGAGAGAGGGACGAGGTAGCCATAGATATAGCGGAAGCAGTGATTAGTGCTATTCGGCCAGAAACTTTCATACCCAATTAAAAGTTATAAATGAGAGCTTGGCTTCGGGAGCGTGTGTCGGTCTGTTGGGCGCGGCCCCGGCTTCGATTCGTCAGAGCACCTCTAGCATTTTCCAGTATCGTGTCGGCCAAGCTCTGCAAGAACCGCGCCGGCCCGTTTCACCGAGCATCCAACGTCCGAGACCCAAGCCATCGGCGGATTTACCGATCGAACCGCGTACTCGCTCTTCGGTGTGCCGTTGGATCACTTTTTTCCTCAGCATCGCCATCACCGAAATAATCATTGTCTCGTACATCGTGTCGACGATTTAATGAATAACGAGATGCGAATGAGGGTTGGTCGGTGCTGACCCGCGCGGCATCAATTTCCAAAGCCGCGCGGAAATAAACTTCGGCCTGAGATATTTACCGGGTGCGTCACGAGCCCCGCGACTCGCCCGGTTTCGTGCGTATGCGTATTAACGTTAATAAATTGTTCGTGGATGACGCCACGAGCTTGCCGCAGGCTTATGGTCGACGATATGCGCGATGTCATTTCATGCTCGATGCGATAAAATTCGTACTCTTTGTATCAAGCTCTCCTCGTGACGTACGCGATGCGGACCTTGCCGGTCCGAACGGGAGACGCAAGCTGCTGACTGGCTACCGTCTAAGTCCTCCTGCTACGCCAGGGACAATGAGAAATAAAAAACGTTTCAGTCGTTTAAAGATCCATTGCGAAGCGTTTAACAAGTTGGCGATGGTGCGCGGGTCACGATCGTCTCCCCCTTCCGCTTTGACACGAAAAAAACACGAGTCCCTCATCCGATTTCGACCGCATCGATGCTCAACAGAGTTGGAGAGCTCGAAACCTCGACATCGACAAATTCACCGCATCGACTCGAGAGAGTCGAGGAGTTTGCGATCCAGCAGAAAGAGATCGCGCGACAAGGAGAAAGGGAGGGAGCTTGATGGCTTTTTTCGTTGGTTCTCTCTCTAGATTCATCCGGCGATGGTTGGCGCGTACACGAGGTACCTCGAACGAGATCACGTCTCTCCGGGTGGGCGTCGGTGGGCACACGAGACTATGACTTTTATGGGATCGGGGGTGCGCGCTGGTGGCAAAAAGCTCCATACGTCAATGCCCCGTTTCTCTATCGCTCGCCTCGCGACAAAATCTCTCCTTTGGCCACCCGACCTCTCCAACTCCGACTACTACCACTACTACTGCTACGTGCCCCACACTTGGATGCAATAAAAGTCCATCTCGAGATATTGTTCGTTGGCCACATTTTACTCTCGATCTCACGTTTCGGTGTGGGACTTTTGTTTTCAATCTTCACGAGCCAAATTCCATATCTTTGCGCTCGATTCGTCGAGCTCGAACAACGGGCCGATAGAAGGTGAAAAAGATGAACGAAAAAAAGTTGAAGAAAATGGCTCAGTCACTATCTCCGAGACTTCTCCTCGTAGTAGCGAGATTTTCTCGTTAAGCCGGTCCGATAAGCGATTCGATTTATTTGAAATATATTTCAAACGCGTCTCGCGGCGAATGAAATGGTGCTCTACCTTTCGGTTTGGGTATGGGTTTGAATTTGGGTTTGAGTGCGCGTTGTTGAACGTGCCGCGCGCGGATGCCCTCGCGAGACGTGGTCCTCGATGTTCGAGAGCAAGTTTCGGCAAGTCAGCCGCAAGCCGTGTGTCAACCTCCCACGCGTACAACTTTTCCAGGGTGGTACTCGGGAAGAGCGCGGGCGATGGTTGAGCCATGTAGCCACCAACGATTCCACGGCACTACCGTCACGGATCTCTCATCATTCTCGGTCGCGGCAAGGAGAGAGGTGCGAGGGGAGCGAGGGGAGCGACGGGCGAGGGACAAATCGTGCTTTCTCGCAGAGGACCTTTTACACACTCGCCGCACACGTACCTACACGGACTGAACCGCAAATGCCGAATCGATATTTACACGAACGTTGTTGGACTCTGCGTACGCCGAATGAACTATGTCTACGGTGTGTACCTACTCTCGATCCGGAACTCGGGGCACGAAACGAGGCTTCGCGCTTTTCTTTTTTACAATCAAAGCCTCATATTTTCTTGTTCGGAACTGACGGGACTCGGGAATAAGAACGAAAAGGTAAACGGTGAACGAATAACAACGGCTTTTGTTGAAGAAGCTACGTGTCGTACCTCTATACCTTGTACTTGTCTTATGGTGTGGACAATGAATATAATGATAATATAATGATTCTTGAGATCAAAGGACACGCGGCACTGGAACACGTTCTTTTCCGGGGTGGCGAACGGACGAGAATTGTTCTTTACCGTTTTATCGCTCCATACGTGTTTGTAGGTATACGAGAAACGTCCGTGAGAGAGCCAACGACCTGCTCGAGAGAATTTATCTCGGGATTACAGAGAGCGGTCGTAGCCTCATCCAAATTAATGATATCTGGCTTAGAAGTTTTCTACGAGAAGGAGAGGGGCAGGAACCTCGGTACGAGAAACGGAGTATACGGGATAATGTACGTGTACGGATATAGCGCGAGAGCAGGAGAGAAATAAAGCATCGGCAGCCTCAGCGCGATTGCTCCTTTCTCCATCTTTTTCATTCGCTCTTTTTCCGCGTGACTGATGATTCTTGGCAGCGAGGGCGAGACTCTCGTGGTTCTCGAAGCAAATCGAGTCCGCAGGGAGCTTTTCTCTCTCCACCAAAACGCGAACCGTACGCTCGCGAGGCTGCACTCTAATATTTGGCACTGAATTGTAATAAACTTTATCGACAGTGGTGCGCCGATAGTCGCGGCGGAGGGGCGGTGGTTCGGTCGATCTCAACGTCCACGCTTTGCTTCTCAAATCGATATCGAACCATGATGTAGTTTTTTCTCGTGAAAAACTGGCGGGTTTCGGAACATTCCATCCCGAGGATGGACAGGCGTGTCTCGCGAATAATAATGCTCGAATAAGAAAACGAGCAGTGGAGAAAGATGTAGGGGCAGTGTATTCCGGCTCGGACGAAAAGATCAAAAATCGATGCGGATTTCGGAAATGTATTTATGTGTCAATTTTTCACCGGTAGCTACTGCGTGAGACGCGCACTTTCGTTATGCGTTTGGCCGCGTATAAATGTATGCGCAGGCATACAAGGGGGCATGGTGGTAGTAGGGGATAGAGTAATGGGAGGTAGAAACGTAGAGACGAAGCCGCAACGATCCCGTCCATGAAATAAAGCACGCACGCGTGTGAGCTTCCGTAGGTGTAAGCACATAGGTAGGTAGGTGCTCTCCGGTCTCTATCTATGCGGCAACCGAGTATGGGTGGATAGGCTATACTCGGTATAACCGTGCCTATGTATACGCTATAGGGTGTAAGTACTCGCGAGTATAGTTCATGGTACGTAGGCGGCTGATGGGTGAAAGCGGTGGCGGTGGCGGTGGCGGCAGAACCCCGAGAGAGAAGAGAATATAGTATACCTAGTAGTAGTCGAGAGCTGGCTGCCCGCCAAATCGTTTCGGCGTTATACCGTCGAGCTTCTATCTCTCTCGCTCTTGTTTCACGCGGACTTTCGCCGTGCGCCGGTAATATTTCAATTCGCTGTACCGATATCGTACGTACCAACGGTTACGCGGCGACGTGCCTTCCATCCTCCGACGCACTCCTCCTCCTCCGACTCTTCCCGCCCATCCACTATCACTTGATCTAGAAAAGAGAGAGAGAGAGAGAGAGAGAGAGAGAGAGAGAGCGCATCTCCGTTCTTGATTAAAAGAGAGATTTGAGAGCATTGCGACGATGACAAATCCCAAATATATCAAAACTGATTTCATCATTCGGCCAAAAAATCAATTCTCGTCCCGGCTGAAAAACAAAAGATTAGTCGAAAGTTTTTATTCGAGAGCTCGACAGCTTTTTTATTCGCTTCTGAAAATCATTTTCCGGGTTACTCGTGCATTTAATTGCACGAGCAAGAAGCCAAACCGTCATTTATAGTAATTACGACGAAAGACGAATTCAAGCCGGTTCACCCAGGCTCATTGTTCCATACGACATCTTGCGACGTTGCCCGACGTTCAATCTCGTTACGCTGGTCTGGTTGAAGCCTGTGGAGGGCTGATGCAAGAACGACCGCCCGTCACTTAATACATCGACGGGAATTAATCGTCGGTCATGTGCGCCTTTGAAACGCGAGCGGAGAAACGTAACTTATACCTATATGTATGTACGGGCTACGCGTGTAGGTACCAACGAATGGATTTGCTAACCAACGCAAACTCCGCATTGGATCTCACAATTTTACTATTTATGGCGGAACGATGAGGATCGTTGAATAGGAAAAGTAGCGTGAGATATCGCGTATACGAATAGTCGCCCCCGCTGGAAGATCAACGATGAAAATAATTGCAAGGAGATTGCGAGCTTCCTTGATTAAAAATAAAACGAGCTTTTTCTTTCATGGATACTGGAAGATTAACTGGAAGGTATATTCGATCTATCGAACCATAATATGGACATTTCTGCATTACGCAAGGGTTAAATTGTTCGTATTATTCCCCTTTCGATAAAGCCGCTTGTTGAAGGAAGCATCGAAGGGTGGAGAGAGAGAGAGAGAGAGAGATAAAGGATCGGAGATGAGAGGGCAGAGTGAATAGGGCAGACCGCGCCCAGTCATTACAAATCGATCTTCCGGAGAAGCTTCCGGCAGAACATCCACACCGACAAAGTGCTCTCTCTCTCTCTCGCTCTCTCTCTCTCTCTCTCCCTCTTCGCTTTCTCATTCTTTTGAGCTTTCTCGTTTCGACGACACGTAAATGGCAGCTAACCGGCAAAGACGCGAGTGTGACTCGATCAAGAGAAATAAAACAAGGCCGAACGCGTATCCTCGTTGATCGTCAAATTAAACGATTGATTGTAGGCCAACAAAGACAAGGCAGAAAATTGTATTTCTCATAGCGATAGAGATCGATGGGTCGGCGAGGGCGCTCGCGTGATCATAAATAGACAGAGAATCTGTGAAAGAGAAAAAGATATCGGAACCCCGTGGGCTTTGGGACAAATCTGATGTCGCATACCACCCACACGTATCGACTCGGCAATGGTCAGATGACCTTATTCTCGGTACGTGTATGTACTTGTAACACGGGAGAGACTCGAATCCCGAGACCCGTCGGGAGTTTCCGTATTCCTCCATTGGCTCTGGATCGGATCAGACTGTATGGGCTGTTCCACATGTAACTTTACGCGCCAAATTTTACACACCTAATCGCGCACGCGAGGGAAAACGTTTGGTTTTCGTTTCACCGAGACGAATTTTTTCGGCCTGTTTTCTCGTCCAGTTTGGAAAAGAGAAGGAATTAATCGTAAGGAAAAGCGAGAGGGCTCAAGATTTGAAAGCACCTATATGGATCTATCGAGAAGTTACGGGGCCTGAAGTCTGGTAGTAAAAAATATATATATATATATAGCGAGAGAGAGAGAAAGAGTATTCGGTATAGGTATATATTCGGAGGGTCGACGAGGTTGCGCTCGCGCGAGAACGCTTGTCCGGGGTCGGTGTATCGAGTATCGATGTACGAAGGCAAGTTTCGAGACTCCTCGAGCAAGTCGGAGCTCGCCGGAGCGCGAGCTTCGACACATATCTATCGTTATATCGCGTTCCAGACTCGATCGGAGAAGATGCGAAGCGGGCTGGCTCTCTATATACCTCCAGTCTCTTTTACCGATGGAAAAGGAACCCTCTCCCGATATCGGAATATGCACGAGTTTCACGTCGTACACAGCCGATCTCTCGTACAGCGAGCGCACGCTATTCAACCAACGGCTTTGGCTCGGATCCAAAAGAAACCTTCAGGCTTCTCTTTCCCGTGTGGAACGAAAAACCGAGACTTTACGATCGTCACCAGTGGGCAAAATTCAACGGTAAAATGTGACTCACGCGGGAGTTTTGAGGAACAGCCGCAGTCATCGGATGTGACGGCCTTCGCAATGAGAAGGCCGCAGTCGTCATCTACGACGACAACGACGACGACGTCGATGAAGAGAAGTAGGAACATAGATAAGGAGAAAGGAGACTCGCACTCCGGCCCGAGACGAGGTAATAGCATCGGTCGGCAAAGCGTGCTAGAAGAGACGAGAATCGGCGCAAACGGAAGAACCTATCTCGACTCCACAACGTATACGCGTGGTCGTTGATATACCTATATGTAGTTGACAGTTCGGGCACGTCATCGATATCGCGCCTATATAGCCTGTATTATATTTTCCCCGACTATCGCCAATTCGAATGAGAAGAAATTACGGCGAAGGATAGCGACGAATCGGGAGGAATGGATGGACAACGGATCGCATCTAACAAGAACGTGTGCCGATCTCGGAATGAGATAAGAACAATGGCTATAGTTATACTCGTAACTCGTACCTACGTATTTTCTTTGCCTCGTTCGTCGTCATCGTAGGAAGCGGAGAGCCAGTAGAGTGTCGGTAGAGTGTCAGTAAAGAGCCAGAAGAGACAAGGGGTCAGAACTTGTCGATAATCGGGAGCCACTTCCGGTACAGGCACTGGCCCGATTCCAAAACCTCTCTCGACGAAAGCGAGAGAAAAGCTTCCTTTATGGAGGTGAATCAGAGCCGAATGTTCCGTTACTTGGACAATTGTAGGAACGAGAGACAAGGCCGCTCGGGATCCTACGTAGGTACCTTTTACCAGAGAAGACAAATATCCGTTTGTTAATCTTCGTACGAGTTGTTTGAGCCACGCGATAAAATAACGACGTCGCGTTGACGAATTGTTGATACGGATTTAGGTGAAAAACCTTTTTGGTGATCCAGGAATCGACCTGGTAAATTTATTTATCTAGAGAATTTTGCAGCGCTGTAGCGAAGCGGACTTCTTGCCGTCGTACGGACGAAACTTTTGTACGAGATTTCCCGTTGCATGAAAAATAGTTGCAGGAAACTCGTCGCTCTGCCGTCGTGAGTTATTAATAGCGCAGAGAGAGAGATCGGGTCCGTCCGTATTGCACGAGGATGCAAATTTAACTCGGAAGTAAAGAAGTGCGGAATCGAACCGACGATGACGAAGGGGGTTGGTCGCCAGAAGAAACTCGAGCCAGAACGATGGTATTGTCGAGACGAATTCGCGAAAGCTTCGTCGACAGTTTACAGAAAAGGCTCTTCGCTCGTTACGCTCGATGGTAAATTCGTTCGTACAGACATGCGAATTCGCACGATGTAGATGTATATCGGATGTTTTTATACGGTTCAAAGTGTACGCGACAAAGACCGAGTCTCGCATCAGTGCGGGCCAGGGAGGGAGGGGGCACCTTTATTGTCGGCTACCCCGGCAGTCGACTCGTGAGAATAAATAAGAGAGGGAGAGAGCACAGAACCGGGAAACCGTCTCGAAGCCGTTGCGTTGGTTAACGCTCGCCTAATTACTTACGCCGTATCTACGTCGCGGCAGGGCGAGGGGAGAAGGGCAAGTCTCTCGAGTGGCTCGGCCGACAGAAGCTACCTACGTACCATAAATCTCGTCAGCAGCCGAGAGCAGTTAAGTTGGCGCAGCGGGTCTCGTGATATCAGAGGAGAGCCAGTGGAGTAACTAGGTACGTATACGCGTACCACCACGAGGGTTACAATTCCTTCGGTCGGTCTCGGAGGTGCGACCAACACACGAGAGACCGAGAAGAAGGATAACGTAGGTATATATATAGGTACGTACGTAAGACGCGGCCGGCGTCTAACTCGTTTCTCGGTACGTGTATACGATGGCGAAGGGCTCCCCTTCGGGCCAAGTTGTGGCTTGAAAGTTAAACACTGGCCTGTCCGCGGGAGTAATTAATCTATCCCTCCTCCTTCTCCTCGCCTTTCTCCCTCTCCCTCCAACTCCCCTGCCGTGAGTCGACGAGCACACGCGTACGAAGCGTATCGCGCGAGGCTATACCGCGGCCAAAAAGCTCCCCTTTTGTCCAGTCACAGTTGTTTCCACCGCATCTTCGAGGACTCCCCGCCGACTCGAGCGAAAACGCGCTCGACGCTCCAAAGAACACGAGTGGGTTTGACCGTCGGGGAGCACTTTTAACCAAGTTCTCCAAAGCGGAACTACCGATCCTTGCTTCGCGTAAATAAGAGAGAAGCAGAATACACGAGAAGGTTGATCGGCCGAGGACTGTCAAAAGCCCAAAATTCTCGCTCCATATTTCCTTTCTTATTTACGTCGATATCGCGAGTTTATCGTATATTCGAGGGCAATTCGGCATACCTATACGTGTCGTTCGGAAGCCGGAGAGTGTCAGCCATTGCTGGAAACGTAAATCGTCGATCCCTCGAGTGTCGTCATGGCGGTTGCTCGAGAACTTCGGGTCACCGCTCGCTTCTCCCCTCGCACGTATACCTACACAGACACACACACGGATGTATGTAGGTAGCTACCTATCGCATCGCCGAATGCCGATTGTATCGCGATGCGCGAGCCGTGCATTATCTCGAGCTGTCGCTTTGCATCTTCCATCACACAGATACGACACGAATGGTCACGGAATATACCTCCATATATTATAGAATACAGAATGATGCGCGCATAATCAATATTTATCCGGATCTTGATTCCGTCCAGAATCAAACGTGTTCCAGACTTTTCCATCTATCGATGCCTTCTATTTCTTTTTCTCCTTTTTCTCCTCCAGAATCTCGACTATTTCGACTTCATTCTTCCTCTTTGTTTCACGAAAGGATGAATCTTGGTGCCTCTCATAAAGCATTGATGTGTTTGTTTCCATATCAACGTGAAATAAAAGGGGACACCGGGAAAGAACGGGCTCGTATCTCGGGAATCGTCTTAGTCAGTCATGGGAATTGTACCTACCGACGAATTGTCGTTCGTACGGAGTTGGTTAGAGAGTGCACCCAGCTGTATGTTATCGTTACGAGAGGAACCCCTTTACGACCGCAAAGAGCCGAGGTGTAAAATGAAAGACATCTCGTGCCCGGGCAACTTCGTTCTAAAGTGTGTATGCGTGAATCAGAGTGAAACGACAAATAGTGGCGACAAAATCCCAGAGTCGACGTGAATTTTCCAACGCTTAACTATGGTAATACATTAAAGAGCGCAGACACGAATATTTAACGTCGCGATGCCCCTGATCATTTTCTTTCATCGAGAGAAACAGAAGGAATGCGGCAGAAAGGTTCATCGCGGCAGGTGCATCACCCTTGATACGCGAACAATTTTTTTTTTTGGCTTGCCAAATAAATTCATTAATCGTAATTCCTTTTCTGACGATTAGTCGTTTTCGGCTGAAGGATTTTTTGCCCCATAGCTCGAGTCTGTGTGACTCGGGAAAAAATTGAGTACACACGACGAATATCGTTTAATCGACAAAGTTGGCCACCTCTTCTTCATCGCTCACACGCTCGTTTTGCTACAATTCTGTACTCGAGAAAAAGTCTCGCTGTTGATCATCATCCAAAGGATGATAGCGGTCTTGGGGTGCCTAAATATCGCCATTGTTTTCCAACTCGAGGATTAATTAGTACAGCAGCATCAGCAGCAGTAGCAGCAAGTATGAATGTGTTTCGAGGAGAATGCTATTTTTGATTAATGACACTAGAGAAATGAGGATAAGAACTATGGAAGATGAGTCCCAATTATCGCGTTCTCCAACGACGACGAGGACGACGACGACGACGAGCTCGCGAACGAAAGCAGCGCGGAATTTCTTGACGGTAATTAGGCCCGGTCATAATCGCCATGGGAAACGCGCCAACGCGACGCGAATAGCCTTTGGGACCATCGAAATTGGAATTCCACGCGCGATATATCGCGAGTGGGAGTGCTCGCGTCGACATAGACATACCGTGCCGGTATATAAGATCGAGCCTCCTTAAATACGTTGTTCGTGATGGTATTTCAATAACCTCTCGGGTTCGATTCCGCGGGGGTACAGCCGAGTCAGACACCGAGAAAGGAAGGTACGTCTTTATACGTATACATATGGAATGGGCGAATAGAGCAGAGAGGACTCGTAAAAAATTTGACTCGAATTAACCGGCGCTGGAGCATATATACTGGCTATATACCTACTATATATGCGTACTTGGATAGATGTAGCTATCGTTCGAACATGCGAACGAAAGTGCCTTTAAAAAATCTTTCTATTCAATTCCGCCGGTTGATGAAAATCCGGCAATCCTGTGTGCATTTTCACTTTTATTCGAGCGGTGTAAGAGCAAAGGGAAACGAAAGGCAATATAGCCTTGGAGAAACCGAGGTCCAATCGACTCAACGCCGAATCAAATATTGCACGCATTCCCTGGGCAGGTATAGGTATATCTATTATATATACCAATTTCAGATGTATCATCGAATAGATTTTCTCGTAACCATATTATCCTTTGATACGCACATCGAATATCGTCGACTTGGGAGAAAAAAAATACGAAGCGATGACCGGGGATTATGAAAAAGAAAGAATAAAAAAGACCTCGCAGCCTACATCGCAGCGTTCAGTCATCTCGTCACAAGGTCTGAAAAAGGTCATTTGGGGATATATGCGTCGAAAATCGAGCGAGCTCTTTTGGATATAAACCTCTTTTGAACTACGCGCCAATAATGGAATCGTTATTACGATTATGTATCGCTCGTGTCGTACGTACGGGAGAGCGGCACGTGTGGCCGGAAACATTATACGTATACGTATATATGTCTGCTCGTGTTTGTAATGCGCGTGTGGTTATCAAATGGTTGGAGATAGAGGGAAGCTTTCGGAACTTGTCGAAAATAATGGCGCTTGTCGCTGCGCTTCATCGAGATTGAGAGGATATACCTAGACCGAGCTACGGATTATACGAGTGGCGTTGATCCATCCCCCTTCTTTCCAACACTCGCAATCGGCAACTCTATCTTCTTATAAAATATATATAAAAATTGATATAGCCGCGCGTATCTATAGTCAACCTACGTACGTGGTTGTAGGACCGCAGAGGGTGATGAAATGAGATGGCAAACGCGGCTCGATACCGCGAGCTCTTGGCGCCTATTGGTAGGTACACGTGTATATACGTACATTTATTAGCATCCGCTCGAGAATAGTAGTCCCGGTCGAAGAGAGTCCATACACGACGACGAACGAACCATGTCGACGTAATCGTCCTCCTCCCTTCCATCTTATCTTCGATCCTCTTTTCGCGATACGGTTATATCCTGAATCGCTCGTCTATACGCGACATACATACGCAGCCCGGAACGAGTTTTCGTTCGGTCCATCGCGTGATTACGATAAGGTCACTGGAACGTTTCCCTCCTTTTACCTACGATCCGCCGCACGGGTCCTTCATAAGTATCGAGGGCCAACATTCTTTTCGTATATATATACCCGAGGGTCTGGGTACGATACGTATACGGTTATACGGTTATACGATATAGAACATAGGTATAATGAAGCGGCGCTTGGCTCTTTTTGGGCGTCGTTACTTTATTACGAAAGGAAAATCGATCACGGACGCGATAGGTACCGGCCTTTGGGATCCTTATTCATCTCGAGTTTTGTTTCCCGGAAGCCTGATGCCGTGGAGTCGAGCCGACTCTCGATCAGGTGGTGAAAAAGATATCGAGCGATATGGAGAGGAAGAGGGAGAGCGACCGATGGTGGAACACGACAGTAGGTAGAGGAGGAAGGGAGGGCCGGACCACTCGCTGTGAGAGAGCAATTCCCGGGATTCTGTAATGCAATTAGAACGGGCTACGTGTCGCGTGACCATCCTCTCGTGTGGATTTTAGTCCACAACATGGACGCACACGAACGGGCATGGAGGTGAGCACGGAGGAGAGCACGGAGGCGAGCACGGAGGCGAGCACGGAGGCGAGCTCGTACAGACCAGCGCGCGTTCACCGTGTATCGTTCCCGTCGAAAACTCGTCGCCGCGACCGCCACCCAGCTAGCGCTTCCAACGACCGCCCGCCCCTCCATGTATCGTGCATACGCAGTGGTGACAGCCGCACGTGAGACAAGTATGCAAATCGCCGATCGACTTTGCCCGGGTTGTCGATCGAAGCTTCGGTTCGCTCTCGTTTGAGCCACAGAGACTGTATGTATCTATGTGCACAGTTCAACCTCGGGTACGGCTCTTTTATCGAGGCAATCGGACGTTATTGGATATAGATAGGGAGTAGCGCCCGCGCGCGTACTCGTTGCCTCGGCGAGCAATTAGAACGGCGGGACGAGGAAAAGCTTTTGTTTCTCGGACGCGCTTCGTACGGTTTCCAGGTATGTGCGCACGCGTTACGAGACCAAGTCGCGACGATGCGCTTATATTTTCGTTTGTTTCGCCGGTACCTGTACGCCTCGGACGTATACCCCTTTTATTTTCCGTGTTAATTATTTCGATACCACGATGTATCTTTAATCGGCTTAAAGAACGTTGGTACGAGTGAAAGAGACGAGCCCGTGTATCATCGCGACGATGTAACCTATATATAGATACTTATATATATGTGTAGTATAAATAGGTGCGAGGAGAACGCTGGCCGGCCGGTTGATGGGCCGGTCCATATATATACATGTACGTAGGTGTACGGGATAGAAACGGGATCGATTCTGTGGGATTAGCCGCAGCGCGCGTTCGCGAGCTCTTCGCAACAGCCGCAGGGCTCATTTTGCGCAACACGCGCCGACGACTATAACAAACCGGCCTGAGAGCCGTATAGGCGAGCCGTATACGAGTGGCTATAGGTACGCATATCTATATACCGGAAGACGTACGCCAGTATTTGGTGTTTGCCTCTTTTTCCTCGCATAGGTATAGATACACCCTTCTCGGCTTATCTCGCGATGAAGCCTAACGATCGCGGTCGGCGGGGCTCTCGACGCGTGGCTCTCCTATATCGCCAAATCCAAGAATAGGTACTCGGCGTATCCTCGACGTACTATTCAATTTGCCGTAGAGTCCCACACGGATTACTCATGCGTCGATCGGTTCTCTACGAAAAGTGCAAACAGATGTATATAATTGTATCCACGCTGATGTACATACGAATCTAAGAACGGCGAGAAGACGAGAGGCGAGGCAGAGATGGATGATGGAGAGGTTTGAACCGCATGTACCTCTCACCATTGCAAATCTCTCGACTATCGCGTGAATCTTTGATAAATCTGTTCCCCGCGTTCGCTATTCCCAAACCCGAGAAATCCTAGAACTCGCGACTGTGAGACTGTCTCCGTTGCTTTGGTGACGAATTTCGATTTCTCAACCAGACCAAAGAGAGAGAGAGAGAGAGAGAGAGAGAGAGGAGAGAGATGGACACATTATTTCTCAGAGTCTATTCATGCCACCAAACTCTCGATTCGTGTTGCACCTGGCATTTATCTATACATAGCCATACGTATGCCGAGTCGAGTACGAATAAATATATGCATACATATACACTCGCGCATATATAGATACGTACAAAGGTATAGCGAGTGCCGAATCCGTGCAAAAGCTCTATTCACGAGGTACAGTACTGGAGTGCTTCGCTGCAACTCTCTTCCTCCCTCTCACCCTAGATACTCTTGTCCGGCGTGGAACAGCTGCCAAACTTTTCACACAAGAATTCTTTTATAAATTGGCGGCAATCTGTCTTTGGACGAAATACCGAATGAGTGCCGTAAAACGGGGTTAAATTGACATTACGGGTAACTTTGACAGTTTTGGCGCTACTTTAAGAGAGCACAAAAATACGGTTTAAATGTGTTGGCAGCGGCGGAAAGGCCGAAAAACAGAATAGTTCCTTAAATTGCAAGATATCGAGAGTATTATGGTGATATTCGGAGATATGGAGATATTAAACTCTTATTGGAGCAAACAAATGTTACCTACAAAAAAATTCGAATCCGCGTTGAAAGTAATCCCGTTCGACGGTAGTGCCGCGTACGCCAAGTAACATCGATATAAATGTGTACTTATATTTTTATGAGATATTGTTTTACGCGACAAAGCGTTTGCAAATTTCGTCCTTGGACAAAAAGGACCAGTCAAACAGACATAGGAGGTGTGATGTATATCGGTATTGGTGCGCGTCGCATCTCGTACACGAGGCCGAGATAGAAGCGATGGTGAGATGATGCAATGTCGCAATGCGCACCAGAGCGGTTTCTCCAAGGCGAGCTCAAATTAACACGGCATGGCTAATTATCCGTCCTGCGGGTAGTTTCCAACGGGCCAATCTATACGTCGGCAAGACGTCACAGAGAGCTTGGAAATTAATGCGAATTTGGTGCTCGACTCTCGGCCCTAAAATCTCGACGTTCGCTTCGTTTGCCAGTGTGAAACTCGATGGCTCGGATAGACGGATACGTCGATGCAGTTCGGACGATATAATTCGCTCGATCGTCAATCGAATCAAATGAACAAAATCCTCGTACAAAAAATACATAATCCCATTGAAATAATTTTCCATTCCATCAAGAGCACGCGTTGCCTCGTCAACGAGATTTCGTGTAAGGTACATGCGGTGTAAGCTGATTTGAAAAAACGTGAACGAAAAGTAAATAACCGCCAGTGGGGAACGTGGAGCGGGATAAATGAGCGAACACACTGCCTCGTGTAATCGATTCGAACGTGATATCGAATTGGATAATTGACATCGAACAAAATTCAATCGATGATAAATAAATTGATCGAGCGTGGACGGCTCCGACAGGATCGAAAAATCGGGATCGGGAGGCCCTCCGGCCTCGTCAGTTGACCCATTTAATTTATCATTTTCAATGAGAAATATCGACCGGACGAGATTCAACGTGTGCACAATGAATCATTGATGAAAATTCCACGAGATGTTAGCGGGGGTCGTAGTATTCGAGGAGAGCTTTTTTCAGTATATATTCAGAGTACTTTCCCTCTCGGTTTTCGTCGACAAGTTCGAGGTTCGGACGAAGCACATTCGAGCTGCCATAATCGCAATTACATTATGGGCTCGCGATAAGAGGGGTTGCTTGCCAACAGCGGATGAGAGTCGCGCTTTTCTCCTGTACGATCGGTGTTATCGTCACACGGTCGTGCAATTACCGATGAGTGCGGGTTATACGTGCATCCCCCGCCCCACCTACTTATCCCTACGATTCTCCGCGGTTTTGCCACTTCAATCAGATATCGACGCTAGTGCGCGAATAAAATTCTTCCTCGTCGTCCGTCGCTCGGGTATCGACTCGTCCTTCGTTTAAAAAACAAATGTTTTTAATATCACATAGATCGCGTACCTATGTGGCATTCTTGTCTTTGCCACGATTAGCTAAATTCATTCATTCGCCCCTGTTAATGCAATTCGAAAATCATCCAATAGCCAATTGTGCGGTCGACCCAGAACATTCCATTGTGAATTAAGGGCTCGTCGTTTGCGTGATAAGCCCAAATATGCGTGGGCGATATTTTTCTTGCATATTGCTTTTTTCACTCTTTACCCCGATAGATCGGCATTGCGTACAAGAGACGAGTTGCAATATTTTTCAACGAAGGAGCCACTGGAAACATCGTTATTGCCATGCATGCACTTATTTATATATAGGCGGTGCCTATAGTATATACATATATGGATGAACCCAGAGTTGGTAGAAAAAGGAGCACATTGGCGCAGGCGAAATGGTGTTATCGTTGCAATGGAATTTCGTTGGTTCGCACGGAGGAATTCGCGTTGAGTTTTCTGTAGCGCGCGTGGTCAACGAGCCACTCGGAAACAGCGGTCACTGAGCTACGAGGACTTTTCGCGCCAACGATTCTCACCAGAGCACCTATTCCACAGAGTCTAGTCCACCACCTAGAGCGAGCAACTGGAATTTGCTACGAAAAAAACCTCCCCATAGATTGTTATTATCGCAGGAAGGGAAATTAAAAACAGAGAAAGTCGAGGGAAAAAAGATAACGGCAACGGACTGGACGAGAGACGCGGGGAGAGGGATAAAAAATAGGGCGCAAGGCCGAAAGCGAGAAAGAATGAGAAAAACGAAAGGTCGGCGAGTATAATATCTCTTGGCGCGGCTCTTTTCCTCTCTCCCCGTATACCCCCTGATACCGCTGGGTTTGCCGCTGGGTCCGGTCGTATACTCAAAGTTCTCTCTCGGTGTTCCACGTGGCGATCCGCGGGTGGTGGCCTGGATACGGGATTGCAGAGGTCTTTTCCGGTACGAGGGTCTTTGGGTGTATGCGAATTTATACAGGCTGACACATACATGGACGAATGGTAGGTAGGTAGATACACAGGGGTATAGGTATGAGTACAGAAGACGAGTCGAGCGATGCGTCTGTACGGTAGGCGCATGCACGTTCGCACGTACCTACGTACGTACGGAAGCTCGCGCGCATAAAAAGTCGCGGGAGAGGCGTACCTAACATACGTACGTATCGTTAAAAGCCGCGTTTACAGTCGCACGTACGGCGAATACGATTTGAGAACGCGTGTCGGTGTGATGGAACGCGTCGCACATAACCGCATAGTCTTTTAACTCTCGAGGGCCCATTTCGGGAAAAGCCTCGCACCCCTATAAAAAATCAAGATATCCTCATTCTCGATACGAGTCGACGAGATCGGAATCGATCCGAGCGCTCGCGTTTCGCATCCGCGTACCATATCTCTCGAGGTTCCTATCGTCGATCCAGCGTGACGCGAGCTTTCAAATAGACTTATCGATTCGTATACAACGGGCAGGTCGATCAAGGATTTCGAGAATGAATTTTTCGACGTAAATAAACAACGTGAATTGATTCACGATCGGACACATGGAAAGAAGAATCTCGGCGGTGAATCTCGGGGTGAATCATCCGAGATGATTTAATCGCGTAGCGTGTCTTCCGTTTGGACGTCCGTCGATACAATATCGTCGTACGAACGCGATAATATAGTCGGGCGAAAGAAATAAAAGGAACAACGGAACAGAGAGGTAAAAGTAAGTAAAGGGCCACGTGCCGCGCGCGCGGAGCAAAGTAGAGGAGCGTGTCAGTTTGGCGGAGTCGCGACGTGCCCGGCGGTCTTCTTATCACAACCGGTCGTAATTCACGACGTGGAAAACTTTTTACGATGAAAAATGGCCGACGCGTTATCGCGTGTGTCGCGGGGTGCCTGTCTCCGTGATCCTCCTCGACTCGGCGTCCTACGTATATCGTGCACACGAGAATTAGTTTCGGCAAGAAATAAGGGCCACGCGTGTATCTATGTACGTGTGTATGCGTAGGTACGGACAACAAAGTATCGGAGATCAAAGTATCCAGAAAATTCGTGTTCACTGCCCGATGAAGCGACCTACGAAATAGTAGAGCAAACATATGTATACCTATCTACCTACTCGAATGCGTATGTCTTTTTTCGGTTTCCTCGAAACTCGATCAAATTGACTTTGTGTCTTACAATTAATCGTGCCCTCTCCCCTCGTATTTTCTCCTCTATCTTTAGCGTCACGTATAAAGCTTCACTCCGAGTTGGCCAACCAGTAGGATCTGGATCTCGCAAACGGCGAGTGATACCGTTTTCCAATAGATTTATTATTTCTGACTCGACATAGATGTATATACGTATGTATTGGTCTGCGAGTATATGTGCATCTGTGCGGGGGCGCGCCCGCGCCTGTGTGTACACACAGTAATAACGACGTTTCGCGGTTGGTTCTCGATTTCTCCGCGCGGCAAGAGAGCTTTTACTTCCGAGCTGAGGTGAAAGGCTGACGTAAAAGCTGCCTGCCACCGGGCGAAGGGAGAGCGACGAAGCGGGCGGGCATTGCCAAGAGTCGTGAGCCGCGAAGTGGTGCGGTTTCTTGTGAAATGTTATCGACATTTCCAAGATATCCAGGGACTACGTATACGCGTATACTTTGTGTGTAAAGAACACGAGCGTATATATGTATATATATGGGGGTGGGGGAAGAAACGACGTAAAGAAAGGATGATAGAGAGGTTGACGCCAAGTAGACCGATTCACTTGGCTATCGGGTTTATCGACTAATCGTGATCCGCGAATAAAAATATAATTGCTTCTTTCCGATCCGATATAGTTTTTCATCGTGACGAGGTTTCGTTAAAAATTCATAGTATCGTTTAATCATCGATAAGTCGCCTTCGTCCCATGTTATTATTTCGTCGCGTCGTTTCGAATAAGGCGATGAATTTTTCATTCACCGAGTTTCAAACGGTACGTAAATAAATGTCGAGGCACACGTTTATTAATGTACGTACAGGTGGGACATCAAGGAGGGGAGGAAAGAGAAGGGGTAGTGGGAACGGGAAAAGCGTGTAAAATCGAGAAAATAATTGGATAGCTTCGGGGAATGCTTTCGCGTCGGAGGTCGCGATGACTACCGCGAGAGTGGTTCGCACGGTAGTCATCCGCCGACATTGGCCTGTGCGCGCCTCTCCACTTTCCGCGCGCACGGAGAGCGCGAATCGACTCCATACCGAACGAGAATTACCCTCCGCTTCGCACTCGAAGCACTTTCGGTAACGACGCTAATTAAACCCATGATAGAACGCATGGCCGGTCACTCGTTAGTGTCCATTACAGTAATTATAGAACGTTGAGATCGAAAAACGTGTAGACTCGTAGCGTTCGATCCGACACACGCCATCCTCTATTATACATATTATATTTCTTCGATGTCATCCTCCGACCAAATAAACTACATATATCAACGAAATGCGCGTATTGATGATACCGAGGGCGCGAGGACGTGTACAGCGGGCGTGCATCGGAGGCGCGATCGTTTGGGGTGAATGCGACTGGAAGCGCGAAATGGTCTACACGTCGCCGTATGTGCCGGGGCGAACGAGCGATACCTTCCCAATGAGAAGCGTCCAAAGAGTGTACGGAGTTTATAACGGTTGGTATGTGTATAGATACACATATATGTTCGCCTATCCATCCCTCGGACTATCCATATGGATTTTCCAATAAAAACGTATAGGCCGAGACCTAAAATAGCCAAACATATACGAAGATGCGCGGCCCGGGTCGAACAACCGCTGAACCAGCGTTTCTGGACCACTGATCCGTGGATCGAGGAAGCAGGGAGAGAGAGAGAGAGAGAGAGAGCCAGAGGGAGGGAGGGAGAGTCGTGTGGCGAGGGTCTTCATATTTTGTCACCCAAAAAACGTCAAAGGACATTTTTCCTTGCTTTCATTCACCATCGGAGCATATTCCTCTCTATTCATCCAACTTCTTTCCTCGAAATATCGACGATCGACCGAGGCGTATCGATCTCTACCGCCGGTTGAAAAACCTTCGGTCACCGCCGATGATAAAGCTTGGCTCATTTTTGTCGGACATCGTTGCGAACGGCCGCTACATGCTATATATAGGCACGCCGCACGCGATATCTTTCGGAAGTCCGTCCTTTAAACGTCTTGGCGGCGGTGGCGGCGGCGGGTACGGTCGTTCTCTCGATCCAATTACGCGGCCAGTGAGCAGCTCCCTGTGTCAACAAGGTGCTTCGCGATCGGCTTTACAGAAGGAAGATGCCGAACCAACGAGAAGGGGAATCGTTTCATATACTATACTTTTGGGGTCCGAGCGTTACGACGCCAAATGTACGCTAATGCGAACGAGATAATTTCGGTGGCTAAGTATAGAGCTAAGTAAAGCCGAGTGAGACGCGGAGAATGTTTGACTAGGATTCCTCACCCGTGTATAATTAAGCCGCTCGCCAAGTTTCCTAATTGCTCGGGTCTTTGTTCAAACTGCACGGTACCGTGCTGCTTTGCTATCTCACAGCCGTGATAGCGCTTCGTTTATTCGTTCGTTCGTTCGCTCGTTCGTCCGGTACTTATTCGGACATAGTGCTCCTTGCCCCGAGGCTCGAAACTTGTTCGAGCTGTAACGCGATTCCTCGCCCCTACGAAAAGGTCGTAGATACCTACCGTCCGAGGGTAGGTACGTACCACTACGTCATCGATCGTTTGAAAAGCTATGAAAACAACGACGAAATAAGATATCGTGGACGTGTTCGATACGTTTGCCATCACGACGGATTTTTGCCTTAATGGACAAACGCGCTATGCGGTTATACCTAATATTGGATAGTTGGGCGTTCGAAGAATGTAGTACGCGACGATGTGTTTAATACACGTTATACGAATAGCATAGGTATAGCCCGTATACGCTAGATTGGCAAATACACGCTTGCTGGAGTGACTATGATTTCGGAAAATAGCTTGCGCGCGCGCGCGCGTGCAAACTATTTACGATATGACATCGTATCGTCGTTCCATTAACGCGCGCATGAGACCAGTTGATATTAGGAAACCCGCGTTTATCGGTATATGCATCAAAGTTTAATATACCTACTCGATAGATTCCTCGTTTATGATACGTACGAGCTATTCCATCCCGACTCGTCCGGATGATAATATCTCCCGGACCATTCGAGCTTTGATAATTTGGGTTTGGGTTATTCCGTTCGCGGCATCCGGCTCGCTAATTATCGATTCACCATTCTCTGAACCAACCTTCTCTATCCGCATGTTGTCAAAAAGATTTTATTCGATGTGGAGATCTAAAATGACACAACAACGGAAGGGAGAAGTATAGGAGAAGGAGGCTTGTGTTATGTACGAACGTAAAGGGGGTGGGTGATACTTGCAGAGAATATTACCACCAGTTTTCTATGATATTCCGGTCCGAATCCCAGTCTTTAACATATTCCGCACATATATGGAAAGAATTCTGCTTTAAAATTTTTCACAGGTGTTGGCGGGTATCAGAAAGCGATAAAAGAGGTGAAAAGTGGACCGGCTCTCGACTCCAGGAGAGTCGTCGTCTTCCTCGTACTTTTTCGGATCCGTTCGTAAATAGGAGGATGGATAATCGAAGGACTCCCCGATGCCTATTCCGACTAGCATCTGTGAAAGGGTCGTTATCTAATCGCGAGCGGCGTTCGTGGCGATACGACTTCCAAAGCGTCTTCCATATTGAAATTGTGCGAAAATCGCTATCAAGAAAATCATCAATGTTATCGAAACATTGGGCGAAAAAGAGTAGCTCCGCGACGACGGTATCAAACGTTCCGTCCTGATTAATTGTAAGTAGACTCGGATTTTCGTATTGCGCCTACTTTCAGCCGTTTCTCTCACCGAACCACAGCCACCACCCAAACCCATCAACATCGTAACGACTCGTTAAGAAGGAACGTTTCCCTTATTCAGCAATGTCTCGACTTGCTAAAATTCTTGACGCTCGCCGCGTCGAGGTTCGAACGAGCTCGAATAGCCGAAGAGCGATCTTTTAATTTAAGTATGCGGTTTCGCCGGCCACGGATCCCGGGAGAGATCCAATTTGCGTTCGAAATCCGAGAATTGCCGCACCAGGATATGCGAGGGACGGGAACGCTGGGATTGAAAAGATTGAGAAGGATGAACGGCGGAACAGCGGAGAGAAAGAGCGAGAGATAGCGCCCCTCCGCACGCGCGATAATACCTACCTACTCCTGCTCCTGACCGCATCCCGTCATTTTTTATTTTCATTTCTCTTTCGAGCTCACTTTTATCAATGACCGTGTAGCAACCGATGCTGCGATTGTTTGAAAATGGTCTCGGGCCGCGATCCTATCAAGAGAGAAAATCGGCTGATTTATAGAATGAAGAAGGCTTTGCTGATTCTCTACCGGCTCCGTTGCATTTTTTCCTTCCGAAATCGTATATAACTCAGCAGCACGACCCCCCGCCATCCCACAGCCACCACCACAGCCACCGCCATCGCCACAAATAACACAGTAGGTAGGTACCGAGGATAACCGCGCTCCAAGCGGGCCATTAGGAGGAAAAGCACAAAGAGTGCCGCCGGGCCGTGGGGAGGTAGGACGGAGGCTGCGAAAAAATTGCATTACGACATCTCTGTGCGAAGCTCTCGCGCTGTACCAAGGTATACTTGCATCGTAGCTGTAATATTCGGACGTTGGCGGTAAATGCGCGTGCGCCCATTTCTGGCCATTTTCCTAGGCCAGGAGAACGGAAATTTTTTCGCGCATTACTCTCTTTGTCCTTGTCAAACGCGTCGAGTCCCGGGGGTGCGGGCTTCGCTCGTACGTGTAGGTAATCTCAAACAAGTTTCCTCCATCAGGCACGTTCAAACCGCATTCCCGTTCTTTACAATTGCTATACGTCTTCATTTTTTTCCTACGAGCCGCGAAATCTTGTTTTCGTACGCGCCTCGACACATTCCTCTGCTTTGTCGTTAAAAAGTCGACACAGCCAGACAAACCTCGGCAAAAGAATAAATAAGCGACACCCGAATTCCGCGTCGGCTGGTTTTCAAACCTCAGCTCTTTTCAAACGAGAGCTTCGTTATATAATCACCCGCCGAAAGCTCCGAAAGCCCCGAAAGCTTCGAAAGCTCCAAGAGCCCATTATTCCTCGAATATGAGTCTGTCCATCGTGTCGCGCGAGTTTACGAGATTGTTTCTACCATAAGAGAAGGCCTGGCGGGACAGATCTTCCAGCGACCTATCGACCTTTCAACGGGGTCTGATATTTCATGCGAAGCAGCAACGAGACGAACCCAACTATACGTATAAAAGCAATCTGGCTCAAAGCGAACCAGCATCAGGGATGATTCTCCGGATTTCTGGGCTTTGCTGAGATTGACACAGGATATATGCGTACATTTGTATTACGAACGCCTCGCTATCCATGTTTTCCAGGATAAGCCAGCCACCAAACTCCAAGATACTGAATCGTCGACCTCGGCTTTCGGTCAGTACAAAGGCCCAACTCGCACGCGTATCCTTCTAACACGGCATATTTAATTATAATCGTGTCGCGCATACTCTTATAAGGAGCGATCAACGTTCGCGTTCACTCGGACGACAGTGACGAGAAAAGAAATCTCCGTAATGCGTTATCGTGGAAGAGTCCAAAGATTAACAAAAGAAAAGAATATTCAAAGAATTGTGGATCGGCTAATATTGTTTTTTGTATAGAAACATTACTATTTTGCCGAAACAAAGTTAAGATCACCAAGTGGGAACAAAGCGATTGGTTAAAGCGGGATAATTGTGCTGACGCGTATGCCGCAGCTTTGAACCGTGGAACAACTCCTCCGTTGCATGCAAATTGAACCGAGGCTCGTTCTCTCGTGACACGAGAGCCACAAGAGTGTCACGCACGCCGAGTGCTCGAATCTGGTTGAGCTCTTGGTAGAATCATCGAGCTCGTCGTACGAAATATATTCGAGTTTGTCCAATTTGGACAAACTCGAAGCAGAGGAACTACCGGGATTTATGGTCAAGCGAGGAACTGGCCAACGAAGACTTACAAGTCGGAGGACTTATCGAGCGAGCATAATCCTTGAAGGCGTTAATGTATACCTAGGTATGTATGTGTACGTACGTATATTCGAGCGCGTCAGCCCTCGAAGAGAAAATTTACACCGTATTACAGTTAGGTAGGTACGTTCGAATGGTACCTACGAGCGGTGATAGATAATGTTTTGAGGTAGGTAGACAAACTTTGCGGCCACTTTGTAGACGATGACGCGCGTGAGCTATGTGCGACGTAAAGTACCTATATGTATACCTACAATATGTTTAGAGGAGGTTCGAGAACGAAGCAGGTCGACCGGCAGAAATAGATAGACACACCGGCCTGACCATAGGTGGTCCAACTCCGAGTTGGCGGGTGATATAGGTACGGGCTATTACGTAATCTGTCAGGGCGTGAATGTACATCCGGTAACATGGGAACGGCACGCAAGTGCGTCCATAACAGTTCGAGCCGGTTGAGCACAGCGTTCGTGGCAGGGTTTACCGCCTCGAGGGAAACGTACCTTACGATCATGTCCGATCGTCGATAGGCATACATACATATTGTACGGTACACGGAATGCCTTCGCCGCACAATGGAACGGCGGCGGCAACCTCTCGGCCGTGCCGCGATCCGTTTCTACGCGCGTCTCTGCGCCCAACCCCACGCTATAACGCTATACCACGCATACGTAGTAATACCGGGTACGAGCGAAGCGACTCGGGCCGGTGCTTCGTCGGCACCAAATTTGCCGGTCGGTCGCTAACTTTCCAAGCGCGCGCGCCTCCTCGTGCACGATGAAACGACGTCGTAATTTGAGACGACGGCATCGATCAAGCCTTCGTGACGTCGTGGCCGACGGTGCGTCTCGGCTACTTCTCTAATTGGAAAATTTATCAACAGAGTCGGAATACGAGAAGTAAGTAGGTAGGTAGGTATACGCGCGTGTAGGTGCCTACCTACTCACCATCGTGGACCGAATAACATCATTTTTGAGGTCGCCTCGTACGAGACTCAAAGTGTTGAAATGAGAAAGGTCGAGGATAAAAGGAAGCGAGAGCCCCGAGGAACTTGAGTTTCAAAGATCGTTGAGTAGACACTAGCCGAGGGGCGAACGCCGAATCAACCGCCCGGTGCATTCTCCGACTCACTGCCCTCCATTCATTTTTATAACGCGAAACGGAAACGAAACGAGAACGAGAAAGTGCCGCGCTGCTTCGTTCCTCGCTATATTTCCAGTAGAGTATATAGGTGGACGCCGGTTGAGGCAAGATCCGGAATAAGGGGCGAAATAGCGATGCAAGTGAGACGAAAAATGAGTTTAGGATGAAGAGGTCAAAAAGCGAAATCCTAGCAAGAGAATGTGATCGTGTCCGGTCAGCCACGAAAATCGAGCCGAGAATAGTCTAGTATAACGTAGCGTACAGGAGGTAGATAGTTTGGAAATTCGTACGAGGTGACGACGGCAGCAGTAGCATACTTTGGGAATCCGTGGAGCCAGTGCTAGAACCAAAAGGTATTGCCGAATATTATGCAGCGCCGCGGGTGGAGCGTCAACCATCAAGTATGCGCTGTCCGCGAACGAGGCGCGTCGTCGAGCCTCGACCGACTATGCGAAACTGTCCTCGGCTGCCCATTACCGCTCATCGTGTTCCACATACGACCAATATGATAGTGATATAAGCACTTTGGCCTTGTGTTCACGAACACGATGAAACGGGTGAGACGTCTCGTTTATTGCCATCGAGTCACGTGCAGCTCGCGATACGCTCGCACTTTACTCCTCGAAGCTGGTGCACGAATAACTCCGGACGAGGGTTGTAAAAGACGGGATAAAAGAGGCAAAACACTGTGGGTGAGAAATAATGGCGGGCGGAAACGAGAAACGTGAGAGTGAAGTAAACAAAAAGAAAATACGAAAAGAAAGATAGAGCCCGAGGGAGTACGCTATGCTTTTCCGATGTAGGTTGCTGAGGTCGAACATCGTCGTCGTCGTCGGCGTCGTCGTCGTCGTCGTCGTCGGCGTCGTCGTCGTCGTCGGCATCGTCGAGAGGGATGAAACGCCGAGAGAACCAAAGAAAGAAACGACACCCCTTGCTGGTGCTTTGTTCGCGTAATTCCGGGTGCGAGCAGACCACAGTGGGCTTTCAAGAGGAGAATGAAAGAGAGAAAGAGCGAGAGAGAAACGTGAAACACTCACTAAACTCGATCGAGGTACAAAGGCTTTTTCTTTCAACTCTCTCACTCGTTTGCAATCAGAGTTTTGCAATAATTAAGACAGACCGAGGAAGCAAAGGTTTGTCAGAGTGTGCAACGTGACGAGCTTTCCCCTCCTTACCCTACGTTCTCTTTCGCTTCACCGGACTTATCCATTGCTTCGAAAGAAACAACTACGAGAACAACAATCTGATATTTCGTTAAGAAGCAGAATATAAATTGGAAAGAATGATTCGTAGAAAACCATCGAACAATCACGAATTGACCCCCGACGACGCATCCGACCTCGATCATCCACCAGAGACGAGTCAATTTCTGGACTCGATATCCCGGGCATCACGGCTAATCGCCGATTGTTCAAATGAAAAGTACGATTATTGTCGGACGGGAAACGATGGTAGCCGGTGACGTAGCGACGAATTCTCCAAGATGTCGCATCATTCACGTCCAAAAGCGACGATTATTTTTTCTCGAACACGAGAGGCCCGAAAATAATGGAAGAACTCGAGGCTTCGGTTTTAACAACAGGGCGTGATAAATGATGAAAAAAATGAACGTGGACGGTTAGCGAGGATGCGTCGAGGGGGGAAGTTGAGAGCTTTAAAGACGCGATACCGTGTTCTGTAAATATATAGTATGGAAAAGCCGGGACAGAGATAGCGACGAATTTATAGCGCGACACTTTTGCATCAACCGCAACGCTTCGACGTCGTTCGGAGACTTGTTTTTTTATTTCAATTTTTTTCTTTCTCTTTCCACTTTCCCCGTACTCTCACTCGCATCACGGTCCGCCGAGGCCGTCGAGAATCGCGGAGGGTGAGAGAGGGAGAGAGTGTCGAGTGTGGAAGGGAGACCAAACATCCGCGAGAACCACCACGTATCTCGACGCGCCTCACCCTCACAATCACATTTAACCGGCTTTTTTTCTCTTCCCTTCTCGTTTTTAATTTCCACTGTACACACTACTGTGCACGGGACCGAACGTACGAATTCGTGTATTCTGCGTTTTCATGCATCAGCAATATTTATGCTTTACAATGAAAAATAGTATATCGGGGAGCGTGTACACGGCTATGTCGCCGTTGCTGAAAGTACGAGAAGAGAGCAACACGTATAATTCGGCAGGACGCTTTCCGCCTTTCCGACAGGAAGCGCTCGAGGTACGTGTATGCGTACAAGTCCGTCACGGACTGTACACGTTCTACCATTGAACGTGATGAAGTGAAACAGAGATAGAGGGAGAAAGAGGGATGGATGGTTTCGAGTTTGTTTCCCGTGCGAGAGGTTTTCGTGTGGGCACGCCGTATGTTTCGAGAGCTTTCGCGAGTGTGCCATACGTGAATGAGTCACCCGTACCTCGACGTCTCTCTCTGCCTCTCGGCCGCGTGAGTACGATACCATACGCCAACATAACGGGCATTGCGAAATCTCTGCATTCTCTCGTGGTTCGGCTGGCAGCTGCGGACAACCCAACATGTAGGTAGTAAAACCAAGTCTAGTTGTAACAGCAGCGTTATAGCAGTCCCGCCACTAGTATTATTAAGTATATACACATATATATATTTATACGTACCTATATATATATGTATATATGTATATATGTATATAGGGACAGACATTTATTCAGTAGTACCGTGCAGTAATGGTAGGAGCATACACCGAGAGTGCGGGAATCCCACCGTCAGAAATCACGACGTTGTAATTTTCCGGGATGCATCCTGCTATCGGGGAGGATAAAACGGGTTAGACGGAAAACAGGGTGAAATGGAAAGGCGCTCGTGAAGGCAGCCCCCTCGCACACGCCAGGGCCAGGGCTATAATACGAACTGTCTGACACGAACGTCCCTATCCCTCTTGAACCCTTTCAACGATCCGAGGAAGGGGAATTCATAGATAGATAGATAGATAGAGAGAGAGAGAGAGAGAGACTGGAACGCGGCATGTTTCAGTATGACGAGAAAGTACCTAGCCCTTGCAGCTGCGGCGAGTACGTTCTCGCTACGTTTCTATATCCGAGTTCCGCACGATATTGCGAAAACCTCTCGCTTCCTTGCCTCCTATCCATCTCTATATCTTTCATCCCTCTCTCCTCTGTTTATAATACATTTATGCATATCTACCCCGTACGCGATTTTCGTCGGAATGCATTACAATCTCACCGTTGCCTCTTGACTCTGGTACACACACGTTACGTTACCGGCTATAATGGTATATCTTATATAGATTCGTTCGGCGTATTCCACGTCTCTCGAATCCGGAACATTCTCTCATTGGTATTATGTACACCGAGAGAGAGGGAGAGAGAGTGGGAGGAAGGAAGGTATGCGACGTCGCTACGTTTTCATACTCCGTATTTCTGAATTCGTCGTTACGTATAGCCTCTCATTGGGTAGGTAATATATTTATTTATCGATCACCGTATAATTATGACATAAACATTAAAACGGCAGTTCGCCAACGATTTTATCCCGCATACCATCAATACCCTTTACGTTTTTCGTCATTTTTACATCATTTTCTCAAATATATTAATTGCTAGTTTTTTCATTAGGTTAAGTGGCCTATTCCGGTTATCCGAGTTGCACCGCATCTTTTCTTACCACGGCTTTCTTTCGACGACGTACTCTTCTCCAGCCTCTCTCGTTGTTCTCGATTTTTTCTCGACACTGTGGAGAAGAAGAAGAAGAAGAAGAAGAAGAAGAAGAAGAAGAAGAAAAACCCTGGAGCGAGTACGTAACGAAACGGAGTAAAAAAAATAAGAAGCATAGCCAGCAACTTCAGGTGCACGAGACCTTCGCGACTAAAGTGAAATTTGTGAGCGCATAGAGCGTTGTCGCTCTTCCATGCGGTCGTCGCCTTTTTGAATTCCAGAATTTTCATGAGCAAGCTCTCGCGGCCCGAGAGACGGAGGACACGGGGAGAAATACTTGGTCGAAACTTTTTTCTTTTTTTTTATTTCTTTTCTTTAAAGAGTCTTGGCATTATACGCGGAGCGAGAGACATTTTTCTCGTTCTCGACTCCTTTCTCGATCTTACGCGTCGACTCTCTCGTGGTATCCCCCCTCCCGCCCTCCTCCCCATTCTAATTTTCCCAATTACTCATAATTAGAGACACGGGGAGTCCGCCCTCGGTTGCTCTCGTAGCATAATTATTACGACTGTACCGGCTCAAGCTCGCGCGTCATTCTCGACTCTGTACCAAAACGAGAGAAATGGGCCTCTCTCTCTCCGAGACACGCCGACGTATAATACCTATATAGTACCTACCATTTTGTTTTCGAAACCATTCGATACCGCGAATATTAGCGAAATCTGTCTGCATGTTCGTAGAGAGCGTGTAGCGAAGAATTGGCATCGAAGATCGCGATTGTTTGGGTCCGCGATCCGTTTCGTTCCTAAAGGTGTGGTTATAACTGGGCGCGAGTTGGCGCGGTTAGTAGAACCGAGGGATTTCAGAAAACGAGCATGACGAGAGAGGGAGAGAGATGACCGACGGACATAAATCTGTACGGTTCGGCTATTTCGACCGAGCCAATCTGCGCTCTTCTCGAGAATTCTCGATATTGCAAGAGACACCGGCACAGTGCTTAGCAGCATGCGAATATGTATATATATAGGAGGTGGATATATACCGAGAGAGAGAGAGAGAGAGAGAGAGAGAGCAGGAAACGCGGCAGGCGTTTCCTCGGTCGTAATTCATGCCTCGCTCTACCGGCATTATCTAGGATCATAACAGTCGTCGGTTTTAGTTACATCGAAACGAAGCGACGCTCGGATTTCCACGTTTCTCTTTTTACTTCTATTCGCTTCGACTGCCTTGCCCAACTATCATTCCCCGCGAAAATCTATACGTGAGTTTTAATCTTTTCAGGGGCGAAAAAATCGTTACCACCGTTTGGCAGATACAAGCGTTCGGCTTTACACGCTCACGGTACACCACGATAAAACAATTTAGCGATAAATCGAGTCGATCGCGGCAAATGCTCCATCTTCCTTAAACAAATGATAATAAACGGAGCTCGATACAAAGATATCGATCACAAAAGCTCGTGACACCGGACAACGAGACTTTGATCCTTTTCTCAATTTGCATTTTTCTCGCCGACTTTGCTTTTGGGACACAAGTTTTCGATATATCCTGAACGAGGAAGAGAGAGAAAGAGAGGAGGAGGAGGATGAGGATGAGGATAAGAGATTCCTCGTTCCCCTCGTTCCGAGAAAGCTTGGAGCGTCCCATCCCGTTTTCGGACTCTCGCGAGTTTGGCAATTTAACATTCCGTGTTCTCTCCGGTGTCTCTTCCCTCGGCTTGATATTCAGTGGACGGGAATATTAGCATGTAAAGCCCACGTGGGTATGTCCGTATTCTCGCTCGGTCCCGTACCGAACAAACTTTCGACAGATTCGCTTTCTCATCTCCCAGGTAGGTACAAACGCAGATAGTCTATGAGATTGAGATCCAGCGGGTTCGAGCCCAACGCTCGCTTTCGCACCCCTATACGTGTCTATACGAAGGATTTTGTAATAGCTTCAAAAACGAAGTAATCCGGTGGATTGAAATCACACACACAGACACACACACGCACACGCACACGCACGCCAATAAAGATTCATTCTTTTTCACCTCTCGCGACGACTCGTTTGTACAATTTTCTTCCCGTTTGCCACTGAATGAATTCAGCAAAATTGTAAGCATATAATTCGACCGTACAATTAATCAAAACGCTTAATATTATACACGAATGATTAAAGGATTATATATATATATATGTTGGAGTGCCTACATATGCCTACGTATACGGTCGATAAATGGAATCTATGGGAAGGAGAACAAAAGGTATGAAGTACAGCGATGCAGTTTTTCGATTCGTCGGCATGATCGCATATTCATAACCCGTTAATACGCTATTCAAGCCCGTTGACATTAGTATGTAAAGGATGCGGAAAGCGGGGGTTTATGGATGAAGGGCTGCGCGGGCGCTTGTGCGTGTGTCGGGGGAAGGGAAAGAGCGCACGCGAGAGAGCACTCGGATGACACAATGAAAGACGCAAGAGGGGGAGGGAACGAGCGAGAGAGGAAAACACAATAGCGTCGCGTTCGCTCGTGCATCGTAATAATCCCATTAGAAGCACGTCTGGCATGCGGAAAATAGTAGATACGTGGTAGAACACTCGCTACCTTCGTGTCTGAACGCCGTGCTGCGGTGTTCCCAGTTTCGCCTCATCTCGAGCTCCAAAATCTGATGGAACGGCAAAGAAAGCCCCGGATTCGCTTCGATGCTTTTAACGACGGAGGTAAATTAAATATGTAATTATTTAGACCAATTCTCGTCACCGTTCGCTCAACGTACCCACTGTTTTTTTAAATCTCAATTCGGTTCCGCTTAGTTTTCATGCACTAGCCTACCTACCTACCTACCTACTCGTTTGAAAGAAAAGAAAAAATTTCTACACCACGCTGGATATAAGAAGATTCCGCCACAGGGATAGTGGCGGAACTAGGAGTGTAAAAACACTGGGAACGCCGAGGGAAAAAGTAGGTACGTGGTCGAATTTGTATACGGATCAACGGAGCGTATGAGTGCCGACAGCACCTGCTGCCTCCCCCTCCATCCAATCTTCCATTTTCGAAGCACCTCTTCGAGCCACGGATTTGTCATAGCTCGCTGGAACAAGATATTTATGGCATAATGAAATATGTAATAAAAGTTGGTTCGTCGAACGGAGCACAATGATTTTCATCTCGAAGGATTTGATTCGATGTCCGGTATCGTGCCCTTCGCCGCGATGATGCGTATGATATTTACGTTATAGCCAGCCGAGATTCGGGAAGCGAAGGGAGCGTCAACGAGAACAAGTCGGGTGACTGCCGGTGACTGTCGGTGACTCCGACAATCGTATGGAGCACGTTCTATCTATATATACGTACATATATGAGAGAGGTAAAGAGGAGAAGGAGGAGGAGGAGGAGGAAGAAGAAGCAAAGTACCGAGGAAAAGGAGTGTCACAAGATCGATATAGAGCCAAAGTGAGACTGCAAAATGTGTGGATACCGTGAAGGCAGAAAGTACGATGGAAGCGGGAGAGGAGCATATAGTATACGTACTCCCTCCCGGCGGTGCCTCCTCTCTTTTTCTTCTTTCTCTGAATTCTCGAAACTACAGCGGAAAAGTTGTGTAGGTTAGGTACGAGAGTGCACCAACGCTCGATGGTACGGGGTCGGAGAACTGGATAGAGACGCTCGCCCAGGGTTGAGGCCAGTGGGGGCGTACAGGGAGCATTGGTTGGCTCGCGCGTGACTAGAATCTCGGTGTCGGAGCCAGTATCCTTTCCGACTGTCGCCGCTTGTTCGGCCAGCCTGCTGTCGGCGTGGAGCTCTCTCTCTCTCTCTCTCTCTCTCTCTCTCTCTCTCTCTGCCTCGAAAAGAGTCAAGCGTTGCGAAAGGAAGGGAAAAGAGGTCGGCGACAATTGTCGCGTGACCCAGAGCCGTCCGTACCCGTCCGTCCGAAGCCGAGGCCTATCTTTCCTACCCCCTATTTCTCGAATTTCCGATTAATGACTCTCGATCAAGATGAAGAATCGATCGCTCGAGATAGCCGGTACATGAACATTTTTTACTCGACGATCATCGCGAGACGAATCTCATATTTTTAGTGCAACCTCGACCGAGACTTTTCCGGAGCTCGCGAATGGAAACATTACCCTTGCTTAATCGTGTCGTTGCTTTTTACGGGAGAGGGCGAGACAGAGAGAGAGAGAGAGAGAGGAGACACCTATACGAGTGCGAAGTCATTCGGGAATGAAATTCCCCGAGGATCTTTGGTGAAAATTGTCTGCCACGGCGAAGCTTCTAGCACGCTGATTGCCGAGAGTAGCTTTCCAAGTATACCTACGTAATACGAAATCGCGAAGATAGGTTCTCGATTCTTCCGCCGGTCGAGGACTTTCTTATACATATATATATGTACCTACTGTCGCGAAAAGTTGTTTAATTTAACGTTACGAGGTAAGGCCGTTATACAAAAAGTACGACACGGAGTTGCTCAAGTTGACGAGTAGCAAGAATCGCTATCGAACTTTATCGAACAAGTTAACGGGACGAACGATTTTTTGGCGCTCTCCCTCTTTCCTTTCTTGCTTCATCTCTCGCAATCAACGATCGTTTTCATTGATTCCCGTAGGCGATCGGTCCAAAAGAGAAAAGAAGCTCGGTACATCGATGAAAGGGATCCGAGGTTCGACGCCCCGAGGAGATTTTTGGTGTCTCTCGGACCCACCGTGGGAATAAACGAACATTGACATTTTCGCGAAGACAAGAGAGCATCCACCCGCAACTTTTTCGACGAATCATTCGAAGCTTTCAAGGTTAATTTCCTGTTTATAGCGCGTCTGAACACGCAAAGGATGTAGCTCGATGGGAAACGACGACCTTGTCTCTTGCTCCCTCCGTCCGTCCCTCCTTCGTATATTCCGAGCTCTCTTGTGGGATCTCGCACCGACGAGGAGCAGCTGCTAGGAAAGCTGATTCTACTCCTTTGATCCCCGAGGCGACGATGCAGGTTGCATGTACACGCTGACGAGAGTCGGCCCGACCGAGAGACGTTGGGTATTAGAAGTGTTGTACGAACCGCACCCTCGCCATCCCGCGCAGACTCGATGGGTTTAACCCGCGACGCGATCTTCGAGCCCGAAAAATGCCAGACCCAAAAGCAAAATCTTCTCTCTTTACCACGCTCCATTAAATTTTTTTCGAAAAGAGCTTCGAAATTGCAGAATCGTGTGATTCGCATCGGCGTACTTCGATGCGTTTGCCGATAACGTCTTCTAGAGAACGCGAGATAGTGGAGTAAGAAAAATGCTCATTCGAGTGAACCAACATTGGACGTGTTCATCCGTTACGTGTCAACGCCGAGCGCGATTTTTGCGGGATTCCCATGCGACGAACGAAATATTCGTCTGGCGCCAGTCGGTCGTGTTCAGGAAGAACGTCGAACCGCATCGTCCCTCGTTGCCCCCATTGGGGTGGCTTTCTCCTGTGTGCCACGGACGATGCATGGCGCGGAGCCGATCGACTCGCCCGAGCTCATTCTAATTCTTGTTATAAAAATGATCGGCGACCACGAATAATCACCAAACAAATGGAATTCATTCGAAAACGGTATCTTGACCCGCGCGATCATCATACTCTCTTAATAAAAATAGTTAAAAAATATGATGGGCCGATTGTTGATGGGTGAGGCGTACGAAAAGTGCGATATCTCGATAGGTCGTAGAGATATACGCCATGTGTATAGAGTCGAGACAACGACGAGTCACTCGATCTCGTTCGCGGTTTCTGCCTCCAATGAATTTTCTTACTTGCCCGCTCCTACACTAGCTCATTTTTCGGGCCATAAATCAAAAGTCGAATGAAAATAAAAAGAGAGATAAGTTTTCACTGCCACGGGGCTTCGAAAATGTATTCGTGAGTATACTAGGTACCATATGAATATATCAATATATAAGTACACATACGGATACGAGTCTGGTGCAATAAGCGTTACGTAGTCAAACACCGGATATAGCTAGAAAGTCGCAGTGCCGAGAAATTGATCGAGCTTTTTCGACAGGAGACGAAGGAAAGTTATAAAACCGCCGCGCACCACGAAAAATTCTACTCACCGAAAGATATTGGTCCGACGCGAGACTATATCTCGCATAAATCTGCTCGCTTTCCGTCTGCCCCCCTCACCCGTCTTCTCCTCTCCACCTCCATCGTTCAGCCATGAGAATGATTTATATTGTTTGGTTTACGAGGAAAAAGCTTTTAGAACCAGTTGATCTTGAACTTGAATAAACAAACGAGCCATCGAGATCGTTCGGAAGCTTCGGCCCCTGCGGCACCTAAAGAAGACGCCGCGACGAGATGCGCCAACAACTAAGGTGACCCTACTTTCTTATCCTTTCGGTCTCCGACTCTCTCGCGCGTATACCATTTATCGGCCCCTATTCCAGAGACAGAGAGAGACTCTCTTTTACCTTCGGGGCACACTACGAAAACTAGTTACCCGAATTCAATCTACTTTCGATTTAGACTCGAAACTTGGGGGAGAAAGCTTGCCCGAACTCCGGTTAAACATCATCACCTTCTTTTCCTTCTCCTTCTCCTCCTCCTCCTCCTCCTCCTCCTCGTCCACCCCATGGCCGAGACGATGCACGACTTTCATTTGAAAAACTAGCCGACGCGGCGTAAATCTTCGAAACTCGGATCGACTCGTCCGATCCTAAAAGGCACTCGTTATTTTGATCCGTGTGTATAGGTTTTTAGGACGGAATCGCGATAAATCGACAACGAGAGAAATTAATTAATCCGATTGAAACGAAAAAACTCGTGTGTTCTAGGTACACGCCGGGCGTATCTTCGAAACTCGAGGATGCAGGAATATCTCCGCGAGGACCAGTGGTCATATGCATTCAATTATCATGCAGATGAGTTAATTAGAATTATACTCAAAAGTTCACATTGCGCATACTTGTACAAGAGAAAAAAGTCGAATAGGGCTGTGTGTGTGGAAGGCATTATTCTTCGGTGAAAGGTCCATGCAAAATATGGTACGAGAGCGGTCGAGGGTCGTCTGCTCGGGGCGTAAGTGCGTTCCGTCTGGCAAACTATGGCCCGGTTATTTCGAGGCAAGTCCAGAAGGTCCCTAATTAAAATTCGCGAGAGTTTTCAGAGGCTTCACCTCCGTTGCTTCCGGTGTAGCTTTCAGGTGAATCACAAAGTGATGCGATGTAAAGGTGAATTTACGTTCTATAAGGAACGCGTATCTGGCTCAGAATTTTCTACATGGCCGCAACGGCCGTACAGAGGGTATCGGCGTCATCGGTGCTTAAAAATACAGTATAGGTGAAGAGGAACGGAGGGAGGGAGGCTACGAACGTCGAGAAAAGGGCCGCCAACACGATGGTAATTATGCCCTATATTTTATACGCGAGCGTTTATACACCGTAAGGACACGGTCACGTGGCGTTAATAATATCTAATGGCATAGTGTGCCGGTTCTCTGATACGTAGATACGTATGCGCGCATATGTATAGATATATGTATATGTATGTGGAAAGAGGTACGCGCGAAAGCGGTTTCGCTAACTCGCCTTAAAGTGCCACCTATACTTAGCCATCGCGTCCGACCCCTCGTGCTCCCGCGCGCCAACACGTCTACACGTCTACACATACATATATACGTAGGTTACCTCTCTTTTCCACCCAGAAGACTCACGCCCTCCTCGCTTTTATGTACCGCGTGGAGAAGGGCTTTGCCGGCTTCTAACCTCGACCCTCTTGAACCCGCATGAAATTTTAATCGGCCTTACCATCTTACGAGACCAGCAACGTGGCAGGCAGCGTCGCTCCTCCACCGTCCTCTTTGCCGAGCACGCTCTTCTCCTTCTTCCGCCTTATTTTTATCCACGAAGGTATACTCGCGATGAGAACAGCGGCTGCGCCCCAAAACGTCTTCCTACCAAAGATTATTGCGAGCCGGCCGTAACGGATGTAACGATTACTCGAATCCATCGGAATCCGTTCATTTTTCGATTCGTCCCTTGGCCAACATTTGCCAGAATAAAAACTCGAGTTTCGCGACCGATGCGCTGCTACTCTCACTCGTATATTAATTAAACAACGAGTGATTCGCAAGCGAGACGTAATCAAAGCCGACAAAGGAGAACGGTTACTCCGTTGTCGTTTGTGGGACGATCGTAACCGGTAAGCCGCGGGCTTGAACACCGAACACCGAGGGCCACACACTTTCGCCGTTACCAGATATTCCTCCTACCTCGACACAGTTCCAATGCGAATATTTAAAACGAGTCGAGCGCTTTCCCAGAAACACCCGAAGGCGATCACGTTCCGGTTACGATTACACGGAAATGTCATTTCGACGATAACCATTATCCGCTTTTGATAAATGTATCACTATTCATAAAATCGCGATTATTCAACGATTCGTAGCTCGTCCTACTACCTTTCCGATTGGAACGGACGCGATTCGACGTTTCAATTACGTTTCAATTATGTTTCAATTACATTTCAATAAGCCTCGAAAAATAATGATACTCGGCTCGAACGTGTGATTAATCGATCATTAATTAATGGAGCCATCAACTCGAGGAGCCGAGCCCGGATTTTGCACGAGTCCCGATCGAGCGTTCGCGACGCCGATTACTCGTGTAAGAGAAAATCACGCGGGCTTTTTGTCTATCGCGGAGAACGGTACGAGCGGGTAAGGGTAGATACAGTCCGCACCTTTTGGTCCATTAGGAACGCGGCGTCGTTCAACGTTCTTCTCACTTTTCCGAGTCGTTTCACCGCCGAGGTCGCACTCGTCGAGACAAGCGCGGGCAAAGTTACACCGTAATGGATTTCAAAATAACAATAATAATAATAATAATAATAATAATATTAATAATAAAAGAAAAAGAAATGCGTCACTGGCCGGCGCGTTTCCGTCAGTTTAGACGTATGTGTGCCCACTCTCGCGCGATCGTCCAACCTGTACCGACACGAGTGAGATACGGTGGAGTTGTTCTCCCTCCACGTTCCTCATCCACCTTAGCTACGAAACAAAGGTTAATGAAACTTTGATACCCGTGACACGAGGTTTTTTCCTCTTGGCCTCTGGCCCGGAGAATCGAGGCCGGGCGTGCTTCCACTGCCTCGACCTCCCGAACAACGGAAAAAGTAAAATGGATTAAACCGAGTCAGTCGCGCTCACCCTTGGAAGAAAGTATAACGAATTCGTCGCACGGTTTAATCATAATATTTCCAATTATGCGAGAACGCGCCGCCGCCGCCGCCACCGCCACCATCGTTGTTCGAGATGTACGAGGCGTTCCGTGCCAATCGAGCATCTAATTCGTTCGACGAGAATCCCCGAGTGATGGAGCACGTTCGTGCATATCGGAAGGAGACAAAAAAAAAGATAAAATGGTCGGGCCAGTAAGTACATACGGTTCGCCGTAACGCCCTCCTCGAGGTCATCCTACAGACGCCTCTTGTATCTCTCGGTGCTTCGGGTATATATCGCCTAAAGAGCTTTTGCGTCTATCTACATAACGGGTTAACGCTCGTTCTCCACCCTCCTCTCTTATATGCACGTAGCTTTGCGCCAAAAGCCATATATACCGAGCCGCTGCTATACGTACCTATTTATAATAACAGTTACGAGGGAGAGAGAGAGAGAGAAAAGCACTTGAGCCACGCGCCGCGGCTTTCTACATGGAAAGCTCGTGCGCATAGCCACACACGTGCCCGGTTAAATGCCGAGCCTCGAGGCCGTTAAATCTAATAGATTTTACGGTCTCGTAAAACCCAACCCTGGAATATACTCACCTTCTTCTAGCTCTCGCACTTGCTCTCTATCTCTCTCTCTCTCCGTCGAGGCTTCGCGACGACTATCGCGACGAAGAAACGCGAATTTTTATGAAAATCATCAAAGATATAGTCGCGAAAATCTTGAATCGGAAACTCGATCGACCGAGAACGAGAGACTACGAAACACCGCTATGCGCATCTCGTTACAAAAGGAACAAGCTGGAAACGGGTTTTAACCTTGAAGGGTGAGTTGTTTGCGAGGGTAATCGCAACGTGGCACTTAAACGCGCGCGCTTTCTCTCTCTGTCTTTTGAAAGGGGAAACGCTTTAGTCCGAATCTACCGGAATGCTTTGTAAATTAGAAACTCGACCATTCTTCGAGAGAATAACGGATGGAAAAAATGAAGGAGGAGGTACGCTTACAATGGAAACGAAGCAAATGGAGATGGGTTTGGGTCGAGCGCCGTTTCGGAGAAACCTGACGACCACCGGATGGAGATGGATACGAAACCGTTGTACCGGAAAAGAAAAACCATTTCTATACTTTATCGCGTAGAAAATGTAATCGCAACGTTTAAAGTATTTTCGAGGAAATACTCATCGGGGTGATACGTCCTTGGTCCGGTATATGTTAAGATCGGGGTGTCGAGAAAGGTCTCTCTTCCGAATAACATTATGCAAAGTTCATTAAAACTGACCTCCCAAAGATCCAGTTTGGGCATATATACCATATACATATAGGACGCACGCAAAGTGCCTATAGCTTGGCTGCACGAGGGGCTCGTGTAACGCGGCCGGGAGCATCGGAGTGAGCGTGTGTGTGTGGGTGTGTGCGTGTGTGACTGAGAGAGAGGGATGAATAACACTTGGCTGCGAGAGTCTCTTGGCCAAGAACCACGCCCTGTACCTCGACCCAACTAACCGTTGTAACCGCTCGAGGGTTGAAAACTTGGTGCGACACGCCAAAAGTCGGTGATCGCGCTCACCGCATACTCCACGACCCACCATAACTGCACCATCCTTCCTTCGCTTCTTCTTCTTCTTTCTTCCTTTTTTCCTTTATATAGGTCTCCGCCTCTCTCTCTCTCTCTCTCTCTCTCTCTCTCTCTCTCTCTCTCTCTCTCTCCCTCCTTCTCTCTGGATTTCACTCTCAACTCAACGTAGCACGTTCCCTGCTACGTTTGGTAGATTTAAATTTTGAAAATTCGATTTGGTCGCTTTGCTCGAGATTCAGCTTCTTCTCCTACTTTTTACAGCAACTTTCTTCGTCGAGTTTAACAAAACGAAGTATAAAATCAATTATGACGAGAAGAAATTAAAATATATAGGTATATGGGTAAATAAGATGGTAAGGGCAGATCGTATAGAACATGGAACGAAGCTGTGTCCTCAATTCGATGCTCGAGACTGCGTTTATACCGGCTTCATTCCCTCTTGTGCGCTCTCAACATCCACTTAATCGAGAAAGGTTCCGTCTATTTCCCCAAACTATCTCTACACCGAGTTTGCTTACGTAGTAGTAGTGGTAGTATAGTAACGGTCACTACGCTGTCGAACACAAATTTGCTACTGGCTCGAAGCCCGCGAGTACGCAGTTAGTGGATACTCCTCTACTTGGGAGCACCATTGTGGCAAACTTTGGGGTCCGAAAGGGCACCGCGGCGGTGGCGGCCGGATAAGGGACTAATCGTAAGCGGTGGGAGGTGGTCAAGAGAAAAGAGTAAAAGTGATATGCGCCGAAGAAAAGATGTGTTAAAAATTGCGAGCATTTGCGCAATGGAAACGATCAGAGAGCAGCAGCCAATTTGGACGTATTCGTTCTGAAAATTATACGTAATAGAGGCGTACGAGGCTTATATCGGGATTAACGAAACGTTTTTAATCGCGAGCTTGTTTCCTCCAACTCGTCGACCGCAGGGTAAATCCACAACCAAGTCCGGCACCGTCTCTTGTCCTCTGTCCTCTGGCCCCTCGACTGTTTCGGCGAGTACCTTGTTACGCGACACGCACACACATATACAAGCCATATACAACAAGCTTGACGTGGCAAAGCCAAGAGCGGGGCGCGTTCCTGATCGAGGGGCGGAGCACGAGGTCGCTTATACACGGATTAATTGCTCGAACAGCCAACTATTATGGTATACATTTTGTCCCCAGGTGTAATAAATCGAGCCATGCACGACAGTAGCAGGAAACTATACAACGGTGTAAATTCAATTTCATGACCATTTTTCCAGCCGAGTCAACACCACGATGCCTACTTCGCTGTCGTACGACGTACGTTTTTTATCCACGCGTTTATTATATTTTATGATTTTTTTTTCGAAGATCGAACGACGAGAATCAAAGTGTTGGAGTGGAAATCCCACGTAACGGTCGCTGTACGAGAATTGCGGTCACGCGAGAATAAAAAGGGTAGGGCGACGAGAGGCGGGCGCCTCTCGTCTTATAATCACATGAACGAATACAATTAACACCCGGATTATCCTCGCGTCTATATATGCTCATGCGGACAATCGTAATCGCCGGCAATTCGGTAAAACTAACCGTTCAAATTAGAAGCCAGCGCACGTGCATCGGATTCCGGACACCGAGGGACTCGAACGATATTATCTTTACGGCTGACGATGCTAATAGAAAAAAATAAGGAAAAAGAGATTAATTGGGTTTGGAGGCTCGACCCTGTCCGAGGCTTTTGCAATATAATAGGACGTACGAGTGCGAATCTTCTTCTTTAAAATATTTCAAAGATTTCAAGATTTCAGGTTTATAGCCGCTATGAAATTATCGTTGTTGAAAAAGAGTTGATGAAAAAAGGATGGCAAGCAGGAATCATCGTTTTACGAGTATGGGTTTGGTGGTAGTTTTTTTCGGTCGGTCACGTCCGACCCGGTGGCTTCTTCTCGAACGCGCGTGGCTATACCAGCGATCCGCAGACTCGGAAAGTATTATACGTATATAGATATTGTATATCATGTACGCACGAAGCATGCATCGTCTTACTTACTACGTGACGCGGCCTTAACTCGGAAAGAAACTCACCGACGTGTGCACACCGAGAGACTCGAGCACGAAGGTTTATAACCTTACGAAACACGGTGCAGGTCATAAAACGAAAAACGACTGGGTCGCTTCACTCCCGAAAGGTTAGTGTACATACGCTGGAAAAAGAAAATGGAGCTGGTGCAACACCTCCATTTTGTACGTGACGCTTCTTCCCGGTTACATACCGTACTCGTCCACGTGGAACGAGGTGCAACATTGCACACCTGCAGCCATTAACCCAAGTGGCTTGGACGGCTAAGGGAGGGGATCGGGGGAAGATAGTGGGATTAGTCGAGTAGCGCCAAGAATAGGAGGAAAGGACAAGAAGTTACGATCTCAAAGTAAAAGAGTCCACGCGATAGGGGCAAAAAGAAAATAAGTAAAAAATATCACACAGTCGATGAAAGAGGCGTGCACTTATTTCGTAATTGTCAAGTGTAGGAGGAAGACCGAGGGATTACTTTTTCGTTTTTCTTGTTTTTCGTTCTTTCGCAAAATGTGGCGAAGGAAAAGAATTTGGCACGTTCTCGATGGAGTGCGCGCGAGGCTAAAAGTTTGGCGAGACGTCGGCGGGTGGGTGAGGGATCGAGCGCATTTCGGGGCCGGTTTGTGGGAGGTCGTCGTGACGTGAATCGGTAATGTCGCGAAGCAGCGCACACGTTCTCAAAACGCAGAGGCCGTGCATCTACGCGAAAGGATCAAGGGAAACGCTGCGAGAACACGTCTCGAGTTTGCCTCGAGACTTACTAGAGCAAACAGATCGGACGAGAGCACGGGGAGAAAATCTTGGTGTCGACAACGAGGAATGCCTCCTCCTCCTCCTCCTCCACCACCTTTACCCTGCAACCTCTATAAATACCTACCTCGCTTTTTTATCCTATCCATAAGAAAAGAGTATACGCGCGCCGCAGGGATATCCGGATACGGACATATTTTTCATCATGCAATATGGATCACCGATCTCTCCAAGTACGCGTCGTCTTTAATTTATCGTCTCTCGTTCGAATCGTTCGAATCATTCGATCGGAAGGCAACAGACGCGAATACCGAGGAGAGACGAGTAGCCAAGACTCATTCGGGATGAGGTTGCGGCGGGCGAGCGTTAACGCGGAGAATCGTGAGTACCTAAAGGTGTGATGTATCCGCCGAGAAAGGTCGAATTGGTGCCAGGAAGCTAGAGGCTCGTACCTATACTTACGTGGTATTTACATTACGATCCTCTCTATACCTCTATATAGTAACAACCTATTGGAACCTATTGACTCTCTCATCGTGTGTCTTTGGAGAGTACGAGCGATAGTAGAAAGCGCCGTTTACCATACGCTTCGAGAAAGCTTTGGGTCGATCGATGACTCGTACGTAAATACATACGGGCATGTGCGATCAACGAGTCGTCTCGTATCTCTCGGACAATAAATACAAGGACATACCCACTCGATAAACAAAAGCGCGACTTTGATTCGAAATAGGACGAGTTGCGCCGAGACTATAAATCCGAGCGATGAATGTTGATCGAACGAATCGATACGAAAGGGTACTCGCGATTGCGATAAGATTCGAACGATCCCGAGTTAATTAATAAGGACATGGCCAGAAAGTTTTCATACATACCTATGAACAAATGTAGCCCGATCGTCGAACGTAATTTGAATTTCTTAAATTTACAGATGATCATGACGGCTGTGCAAACACGAGGTTGGGGCTAGACGCGCTTAGCTGTTCCCTTTGAGCAGTCATGTCGTGGAAGCACTTTCTTACGTGTTACTGCCTCGCTCTGCTCTCGGCATCGCAATCACACTCGGGTAAGTCTATAACGAGAGCAGAGAGGTATGTTTTCTCGATAAAACAAACCTTTCTGCTACGTTCAACGAAAATATTGATCAAACAAATAAATAAATCCGTCGATGTACAAATATATTGATGAAAATAAATACATCATCGAAGAGACATTACCACCTTTATCGTATAAAACAGACAGTAGGTAAGGCCTGCTCGAACTTACTTGGATGAAATTGATCGCCTTGGAACGGCGAAACCGAGTGCCACCTCGCGTATAAAAATCTCATCAAAGTCAAACGGTTTTCGGCACCGATCGAGCACGACCGAAAGCTGCCCAACGTATACATACATAGATAGATCCTACATAGGTACTGTATGCATGTAGGTACCTACACGGGAGCGAGAAGCCGCTTCGACGTTTCACTCGTGGCAGCAAAGGCACGAGTGGAATCCCAGTGAGGAATACGAGAGGGTTGGAAACTCGAGGCGAAGTGGAGGACGCCAGTGAGAATGGAAATATAACCCGTATAAATCGATCCGTCTTTGTAAGCGGGCTGGCACATATGCGATTCTCCTCGATAATATATTCGAATCGTCAATGAATGAGAAATACAGCTCATTTTTCGAGCGACCAATGTTATAAAACGAGCCTGTTAATTCGTCTGCCACGGTTCTGCTTTCGTGTCTATAAACCCTCGGTGCATGCGCGTATATTATATCTACTCTCGTGCTACCGCGAGGGTTTTCCTACTCTCCTCTCTCTCTCTCTCTCTCTCAAGTTTCTCCACCGTATAACGGCGACTACATATTACTCGGCCACCAAAAGTTATGCGATACCTATCTCTCTCTCTCTCTCTCTCTCTCTCTCTCTGTCGAGAAGAGAGACCGCATGTATAGTAGCAGGATGCAGAGTGGAGCTATACCGAAGGGTATACGCAAAATTTGAGTATAACATAGTTACGTGTTTGCATACGTAGATTCCGAGGCAGTTGCTGTACCCCACATCGCTCCGCCCGCCTCCACGAACCTTAGCGTCGACTTTGATACGAACCCTCGCGATCCAACGAACTTTCGGGCTCCCTTCACCCATCGTACGTGTAGGTACACGAACGTGTATACACCGCAATAATACACCGTGTACGGATCACGTTACTCGTCTTATCTCGTTGAATTTTATTTCTACGTATCGGCAACTCGTATGACCTAAACCAGTCTGCGCTTGCATATACTTAGGTATATTGTATACTAGGTATACGTCTACGTATGTACGGATGAAGATGTCGCACCTGTTTCGCGCGCAACTATTTCCGAGACTCGAGAAAAGAGGAGCTCGTACCTAGTCTAGGCTGTATCGCACTTGCTGACACGGCACTTTTTCCTGCACCATCGAGCTCCGTTTCAGCCGTAGGTAGGTACATAATCGCGTATATATGCGGCTCTTATATACGCTCCTCTTGTCTCGCCTCTCTTTTAACCGGCGGTTATACTCTCCTTCTCCATACTCGTGTACAACGATATATTGGCTTTTCTATGAGATGCGCGTGTTACAAGATGGGACGATAATTTTTTGACTCGGGTATTCCTTCGACTATTTATACGTTGACTTTTTTCTCGTTATAAAAACTTGGATGGTAGCTGACAAAAATCACGATCGACAGAGCGTACCTATATCTTTGTCAATCTTTTCGACGCTTCTCCGTTGTAATAAGCTTTCCCGAGCGATCTATTCTCGATTCTATCTCTATATCTTCATCGTTCGTGGTCCTTATACCCTTCCCCTCTCTCCCTCTAAACCGATCTGCTCTCATTCAGAATCTGGATAGATGATCCTTCTTTAATTTCTCATTGATCTCGGTATATTTATTATTATTATTATTATTTTAATCTTTCGACGTCATAAACACGGAATTGTTCAAGTTATTGGTCAAATTTATTCGATCAAAACTTGTCCTCCGTCGCACGATGGCAAAACTTTCCCTTCAAAATGGTTCTCGGTCACTCGCTTCCACAGCCCCTCTCTCTCTCTCTCTCTCTCTCTCTCTCTTTCTCTCTCCCACCCTTTCTCCCGCAATACTCGTGGATGAAAAATGATACCCGTAGTATTCCGTTGCAGGATCGAAGAATGAACGGAATTTAGTCGTTATCGAGGGGATTAATATAGCCGCTGCCGCCGCCGCCGCCGCCGACGCCGCCGTCGTCGTCGTCGTCGGTACTCAAAGGTACTTGGACTTGAAACATCGGTCGAACAAAGTATTACAACGGACATTCATTTTCATGCGTCTTCTCGCGAAAAAGATTCATCGTTTTCCCGTCAAAAAGAGGATGTTGGTACACAAGTACGTATCATCGGTCGAATCGGTCTTCGTCCCGGATTCTTTGCCCGCGACACAAGACAGATGACCGGGCAATGAGTTTTCGGTATCATGGAAAAAAAAGTGTCTTTCACGATTTTGCTAAGCGACGACATCGTGAATGCCGATGAAGAGAGAGAAAGAGAATGAGAGAAGCGAGGAGAATACAGGATTTTTGGTGGAGCGTCGAGAATCGCCCGTTCTACGAAACGAAGAAAGTTAGCTCGTTTCTCGGAGACAACGGAGAAAAAGACGATTGTCTCGAGGGTGTCGGTGGGGGCGGAAGGCTAGGGGAATGGCAATGGCGAGAGTATTCGCAACGGTCTCCATCGAGAGCAGCCACGTTTCGGTACTTTTCGTGTCGTGTATGCACCTCGAGTAGTGGCAGCAGCAGCAGCAGCACCAGCAGCAGCAGCAGCAGCAGCAGCAGGTGTCTTCAACGTCTAACAACGAGGGTTGAAAACTCGCTTACGCGAAAATTTAATTCAAAATCTCGAGTTTGCACGCACCGACGCTCCTCTGAAATTCACAGTTGACGCTTGTACGGAATTCCAAGCCGGCAGACCGAAGACAAATAACAAAGCAAAGACGAAAGACGAGAGTCGAGAGTCGAGAGACTGGAAAAGAGGAGAGGTATATCATCGAGAGCTCGCGAGTGATATACCTACAATTTCGATGCGTTTAGATTAATCGATTTGCGAGTACAAAGTTTCGTCGGTATACGCGCGACAACGATCCAACATACGAATGTCGACCAATTGGCGAGAAAAATTCGACGAGGCGAAGATCGTTCTTACAGTCGAGAGGGCATCGGTGTCGAGAGACGAAAGAAAAACAAAGAAGAGCCTCGATGACGTCTATGCGAGGGATGTACGAGTAGGTACGTACATGGCCACCAGAAAAAGTACCTACGTACGGCAGAAATAAAATAAGTTTTGGCCATCTCCTCGCGCACGGACCGAAGCTCGTACGTCGAACAATTTGCCGGAACGCGTAAGTTTTTTTTCGACCTCGATTCGGAGTCGTTTCGGCCGGTGGAACGATCGTCCGACGCGAGATGATAGCTACCATCGGCGTACGTAGGTCGCTCCGATAAAAAGAAATTTCGTCAAGAAGGGGGGAGGAGTTGTCTGTTCTGTCTGTTTGCGATACAGTAGCGCGGTCCATTCGGGCTCGCGGTACCTCGATCGCTCGTGAGGAAAAAGTCACGTAATATCGGCGTCAGGCATTTTTCGCAAGCTCCTCCCTCGTTAACCAAGACCGAGAAAATCGTCGAGTCTGGCGCGGTGGCGACGGTAGCGATCGTGGCAATTGATAATACGTACGTATTTAGGATATATGTATAGCCACCTACTAGGTATGTATGGACCTAGGTAGTATATGGACCGTAGGTCGTAAAAGGACGGAGACGCGAGCAAACGCTCCGAAGACAAGTGAGTATCTCGTGCTATGGCGCGCGACGGAAAAACTTTTCGATAAATATGCATGAAGCTTCGAGGGGCAAGACCGTTGCCGTTGCTTCCATTCGTATTTGAAGGGCGAAAAGAATTAAGGGAGCGAAGAAGGAGGAGGAGGAGAAGCGCGATCCCTCGCTACCAAGAACCCGCTAGTACGAAAAGTACATCTTAAACAAATTTGCGCACTGTCGCGGATCTCGATCTCTCAACCGAATCGTTTATACGCCCGTTGGAATTAAACAATAGCAGCTATATAGTATATAGTCTATAGTATAAATTAAGGGCGTTGCGCACCTTCAACCAATCGAACGCAACTTCGTTCCTCGTTATTTGTTTCAAGTCCAAAGAAATAGAGGAGAAGGTGCGCGCGTTGTATCGATCGATATCACGAGAGGCCGCCGACTTTTAGCGAATCTATCGGGACTCGTCAGCCACCTTATGAAGAACGATTCAGTTTTCGTACGATGCATAAAACATGCTTCGCTCGGAGAGGGCTCCGAGAACTCTGAGAATTATTTAGCATATCCCGGCCGAAATTATAGCGACTGCCATTCATGAATCTCTGAAATGACGCGCCGGATAATATTGGGGCTTTTGGGCATCGCGTGTGCAGCTCGATTATCGCCGATGAATTATCGCTCGTAAGAATTATCCGGCATTCGCGTGACCTATATATCATCCAACAGTTCCATCGATAGTTTCATCTATTTTGGCCCCTATTTTGGAAAACGCAACGCGCTCGTCGTCTTTCATCGAGCAAAAACCGAGAAGCCCGATCGAACCTCGTACCTACGTTTTACCTTACGGCTACTACTTCTTTAACGAGACTACAACCGTTATAAAACACTCACCGGACAAATCTCGTTACGCGCAACTATTTAATTCGTTGTTTCATAATGAAAAAAGGGTGAGCCTGTCGGAGGGACGGAGAGAGAGATAGAGAAAGACGAAATGGATATCACGCACTTGAAAATGTTGTTTTCCGAAAAAAACGTTAGCCAAGTAGCCACGCAGCTTCGGTCTGCCACAGGTCGACATCCGGAACGCGCGGCACATCGCGCCAGAGTATTCTCGTAATTTTAATTCCGCTCGGCCGATGGTTCGCGTAATTAGAGAGGGACTTTTCCGAGGACAGTTTCGAAACAGCGACAGTGCCAGATAAAACGCGAACGAGACAAATTATGTTTTAATGAGGAGAGTCTCGTCGAGGACGGCTCGGAAACGGGTGACGTTTCTCTTGGTTAGCCCCGCGTGCGCCAACCAACCCATCTCACCCCGAAATTATATCCCTCGACGTGTTTCTTTTTTTCTCTTCTTTATTCACTTTCCCTCTTTTATCCGTCTCAGTCTCATTCTCATTTCCACGACAGCACCGAGTCGAGTATCCTCGAGACGTTCAAGTCCGATTGTGCGTTCGTATTGTTTGCAATGCTACGCGCGAGCCTTACCGTTCAACGATCCCTCCGAGAACCGTGGGCTTAGCGACTTTGATCGACGAGCTCCCCCATCTCGTCGATCGAGGCGGCGATCCTATTTTGGGCTCGAACAACCGTTCCGGCGTTCGCACGTACACGATCCTTCGATCGTAGGTTCGCTCGATTCGGGTCCGTTGTTAACACCCAAATGAAAACAAGAGCCCGGTATATCTTGAGCAAAACGAACGTTCGATCCAAGAGCGGTTCGATTACCAAATAGATGGTTTTTGCAGATGTGACGGTAGCCATTGCCGCATTACCGACAACGACCCCGAGGACGATGGTGATAATACGTAAAAGTGGTGTTTATCCGAACGAACGAGGGGATTTCGAATCCTGGATGAAGAGCCTCCTCGAACAACGGCCGCGCTGACGATACCTCCGTTTCGAAGAACGTGCAACACCGAAAACGGGTCAATTACAGCTCACGTTCTTGCCGGACCGTTTGCTCAAATAAGAAGAAGAGGAAGAAGAAAAAAAATTAGGCGGAAGAAAGAAAAAAGAAAGAAAGAAAGAAGGAAAGGAAGAGAGAAATAAAGAAAGAAAGGGCGAAAGGGCATTAACGGAGGTGGAGGTCCGAGGAAAGAAAGCCGATAGGTTGGAAGAGGCCCGCGCGGGACAAGCCTCCGAGACAAGCCTCGAGAGCTCGATGGAAAGTCCGGCAACTGTTACGGGAGTGCCGGCGAAAGTGCATCGGGCCAATAAGTCGAATGAACCCTCTCTTCCTTCGTACCTACGTGCCTTTTTCGATCTGCGTGTGCTTTTTTCCCCATTCTCCAATACCAATGAGACCGTAAGTACCATACCGGTCGATATCGACTCGGCGAACCAACGCCTCGGATCAAAGTAGACGCAAACGATTATTTGACGGTTTTACGCGATGAAACCAAACCCATCCGCTAGCCAACGACGCCCGAGGAAAGAAAGAAAGAAAGAGAGAATAAAGTAAGAAAGAACGAATCGTAATTTCGTTGGAATAACGCGCGAGCCCCGTCGTCCCAAAGGATGATTCGTGGTTCGGCGGCGGCGGTGGTATGACTATTTACACAGTCGACTACGCGAATCGATTTCAGCTGACTCCGTTGCGTATAGTCGAGAGTCGAGGCCGTATACGCCCAATCCGAAAAAACGTTCTTCTCTTAGTTCTTCGTGAGCGGAAGAATCGACGGGCTAGCGAGTATAAGCAGGGAAAAGCGAGTCGCGATATGTCGATATGATAATGATTTCCATGTTCTCTCTCGTGCCGTTTGGGTTTGGGTTTGGGAGAACCGAAGAGGTTATTCGAACGGTGTATATAGAGACCGATGCGCGTGCGTCCCCCTTTAGAACGTCGGGAATCCAGAGAATCGCGCGAGTGAGCGAGCCTTCTAGCATCCCGCAACCGGAACACGCTCGCCGAATCGCGTTCAGAATTCTTATAAGCAATCTCTCTCTCTCTCTCTCTCTCTCGCGCGCGCGCGCACACACACACTTTCACGCTTCTTCTCGCATGTTCGAGGGCAAAAATGGTGAACAAGGACAGATGTGGCGAGTCCGGCGAGGAGGGAGGGTGACGGACGAGGCCACAGAAAGAGGATATAGAAGCAAGAACGTTCGAAAGAATTGAGAAGGAAGGAAGGAACGAAGGAAGGAAGGAAGGAAGGAAGGACGTACACTTTGGGAAGAAAGGAGCAACGATCGGAAGACGTCCTTGCCAGCTAAATCGTTGACCTCTCCGACCCGTAAACTTAGTCCACTGTGTACAGATTTATCTCGCGTCCTTCGTTGAGCCACGCAGCTTCAGCGATGGCCCGGGTAAGAGGACGTATCGGTTAGACGTTGCGGGGTCGATCAAGCGAGCTCGATCTTCGGCAATTGCATCGGCTTATCTCCGCTTTTCGTTATCGATTTAGGTATCGATCGAAAGAACGATGATTAATCGAGGCTTATTGTCGCGTCTACGAGTGTAACGAAACATTATTCTCTTATTAGAAAGCTCTCCCGGGATAAGAATTAGCGTGTCCTTTGGTGCATTCGCAACAGAGATCGAATCCGCTTTTACGACAAGATAACGACCCGCAATGGTGCGCAATTCCGCTTCGCTTCGGAAAAACAAAACGGCAGTAGTGACGTAAACTCGTGCGAACGGTACGGGAGCGGAGACGCTTGGCGAAGGGCGAAAGAGATATTTCACGGGCGCAAGGAGGGCGACGGAAGTAAAAAAGGCCGATTCCCTCTTCCTCGGAGGTTCTTCGTTCTTCGCGCGTACACCGTATATTTTCCCCGTTTTTTTCCACCGGTTGCCGAAGATGTACGAAGAATATAATCACTCGTTAATCCCGAGACAAAAGCGCCGTTCTCTAGCGGCAGTCGAGACAAACGACCCCGGATTCTTTCACCAAAGAAATCTCTTTCTCGTATCCACTCTGTGCCAAATGAGAGCAGGGGCGGGGCCGGGGGGAGGGGGGAGGAGGGAGGGCCTTTCTTTTGCCAACGCCGGCCCAAATCTTTAGATCGCCATTGGTAATCGATCATTGGATGCTCGTTCCGTCGGACGAATGGAAAAGAGTGTCCGCGCGATCCTTCGACATAGGTATTATAAAATCAGCGAGCGTGAAGCACGAGTCCACATATTCTTATATATCCTACGACGTGTATAGAGATAGTTTGTTCGATCGGCCTGAGGCTGTATCGAGATTCGGTTTCGATAAAGTCAGCCGAAGCAGCATCGTGTCCCAGCGGCGGTGGCTTGGACGTATATATCCTCGCTCGATGTCGCGGGGAGAGGACTGTGTTTACGGCTGAGCAAGACATCGTGTGGTCAAAGGAGAAAGCCGCTGGCCCGCGCTCGATCATGCCCGACCGGTCTCGTCGGGTTGGCCGATTCTACTAGCAGTGCGAGCCGTTTTACCCCTCACGTACGCGACACCCTATGTGTGGCTACGTGTCTGTGTGTGGGTGAGTATGTTGAAAGAGAGAGAGAGAGAGAGAGAGTCGGGCAAAGCGGGCGAGATACGTCTAGTCGCCGTAGGAAGAGTGGTTCCATAACCGCGAGCATCGAATGTCGTCGAGCATCCCTTCGTCTCTCTCTCTCTCTCTCTCTCTGTCTCATTCGCCACCACCGCCACCACCACCACCACCACCGTCAATGCGGTAATGGCGAGTTTTCCTTCCTCCTCCATGCTGGCCGTCGTGCAGACTTACCTCGAACCCTCGCTTTTTCTCATAGAATCTCATCGAGTCCTCGTACCTCGAAATTATCGCGTATAGACACTAGACACGGGACAAACTTGTCGTTTTCGATCGGTCCGACACGGCTTGCTGCATGAAAATAAAAACACACGTACCTATATCTGTTATATAGATCCGTCAACGACGACAGAGCGGGAAGCGGTCTCGGGACAGAGTACGAAAGCGACCAAAGCAACTACGGCGGCGAAACGATCGATTCCAACGGACGCGCCGATGCTCAATTACATCTTCGATGTGCACAGTACCCTAAACAAGCATCAGCATCATCACGATCATCGATGGGGCCCGCACTTCGAGGGAGAGAGCTCCAACGTGACCGCTCAGGCAGGTGCGAGAGTCACTCTCGACTGCAAGATATCTCTGCTTCAAGGAAAAACTGTGAGTACAACGCACGCGATTGTATCCTATTGTACGCTATTGTACAGGGTTATAAGCGACGATCGCGTACGAGGCGATTTATCCAACTTTTATTGGCGGATCGTTTCGTTTTTGTTTCACGCGGTATCGTATAATCGAGGCTTTTTCGAGTTCTCTCTCCCCCTCCCGCGCCAATTCTCGTGCGAGAGGTCGAAAAAACTTTTTATGATCTTTAGAACTTTCCTCCTCGCATTTAATGGGATAGCGTTCGGACGATCGCGTATTTTATTGGTTTTACCACTTGGCTACCGACCCTCTCTCTCTCTCTCTCGCCCCGGTGTTGCTCTCTCACGATGCTTATATTGTACATATATATACATATACCGGATACCTGTATCGTGGCTATATCGCGCCAACGGAGAGTCCTTCCCTATCCATTATTCCGTTCTCGGTTGCACTTGGAGCCGGCGAGAGGACTCGGCGTGCTCCCGTTAATGAAGCAGCAGGGATTTTCGAATCGAGTATCGCTGAATAATTAAATGATTTACGAGTATGCAATCGTTGTCGCTGCACCAGCGTTTTCTTCCCGGATTATACAATATATACTTACAATATATACGTACATTCGTACCTATACCATCGCTCCATGAAATATGGCCTAGCATGAATTAATAAAAGTACATACTAAACAAATCAAGTGGTCCAATCCGCTTCTGATGGCGTCCATCGCGCGGACCATTTATTAGTCACCGCTTGTATTTGAGATCATTTTTTAATATATTCACCAATTTGCGTCTTTCAACGAGATCAAGTTTGTCCAATTTTCGATAATAATTTGCGTACGGCGATCGAATCGGGAATCGGAGCGACATAACTGTATTGTCCACGAACCAACGTTGAACGATAAGATTATTAGTTTTTCCGAATGTATATTAGGTATAATTGTTATCCGTATAGCTAAAAACACGATAGCCAAAATATATTGTTAAATCGAGCGCGTGAATCTATCGTATACAGTTATCGCTCGTACGCTCTCCGCACTTTCACTGTGCCTAATCTAATAAATTAGACCCGGGGAGGCTCGATCAAATATATCATGAAGGCCTCACACTTTGAAGCTCCGCGGTCTCGTGGAGCGTGGTCAACACCGAATTAGCGTAAAACATGGTGGTGGGTGGGTGGCAATACGTAGTCCCGTAGTACGTTCGAATTGCGCGTCTCGCTCATTTCACACCCGGAACAATCCAGAATCATGTACGTTCGACGATTGTTCTTTGTTCGATGAAAGCCCTCGTTTCCGTCTCTCTCGTCGCGTACATATATAAATACATATATTCGCGCGTGTGGGTAGATTCGCGCGCGTATACCTAATAGCATGCTATGTAATGTAAACGGTATACCTACAACAGCGCGAGGAAGACCCGTCGGTATCGGTCAATTCGGTAGTGTCGATGTCGTAATGTAGACGAGAGAGCGCGCACGAGTGTTGAATTTCCGGTGTTGGAGTGGAGATACACCAAGGATGGACCATGGAATATCCTATAGCTGTCCTATCCGCCTGCATCCCACCCCGTGTTTCTCTTTCTTTCTCTCTCTCTCTCTCTCTCTCTCTCTCTCTCTCTGTATCTCATTCGCTCGCTCGCTCGCTCGCTCCCTCGTCCATTGATCAGGTCCATGCGTGTTCCCCTTCATTACTTCAGTTTTATTGACAATGGCACTATCGAATTTCTCTCTCCCGTTGTCTTGTTTCGAACGGTACGCCAACACCCAGAGTCCCAATAATACAATTTTCATTGAAAACTTTGATCGAGTACCTGGATGTAACGATTCGTACCAATTTTCCAAAAAATATTCTCGCAAAGTGCATGTATAAAAAAAAAACACGAAAAAAAAGAAAAGATAATAGGAGAGAACCGTGACGAATTGTGCATTAGGTGTCGTGGGTAAGGAGACACGAGGACAACGAGAAAATGACCCTTTTAACGTACGGACAACAGACGTATTCCGGGGACTCGAGATATACCGTGGAGTTTCAATATCCGGACAACTGGCGTTTGCAGATCAAATACGTAAATAGCAGCGACGAGGGACAGTACGAGTGTCAGATAAGCACTCATCCGCCTAAAACGATTCACGTCAACTTGCACATCAACGGTGAGTATCCGACGTACATACGTACGTAAAATCCATATACATACTACTACACACTATGAACCTACGTAAAGCGATATACCTACTATATTTCCGTTCAATAGAGAATAAAATCGTGCCAGGAGGTCATATATGGTTCACTACGAAATTTGGAAACGTTATTGATGTTGCCGAGGACGTGGCTTTTTTTAAATACGAATTTCACGCGTGATTCTCTCCAAGGAATATATGCCACCGGTTCGCCCCGCCCTCCATCATTCCGCGGCGATGGATTATTTGAAGAAAAGAAAAACGAAATATTTTCGTTCAAAGTCTCGAACGAGTTCGACGAGATCCAACTGATCGTTGCGAAAGGCAACGAACGAAAGATTGGAGGGTCGGCGGGGCCGATGGGGGTGATGTGCCAAAAATTCATTACCTTGAGTGGGCTACGAAAAATTGGATTAAGGCGGCTTCTCTTGTGCATCGGCGTGCGCGTGCGTATACGAGCAACTCCGCTGCGCATCAACTTTCACGATTTTTACGTACAGCCCGTCTATTCGGCTATAGTTACATGTATATCCTCGTATTGAAAAAACATGATAATGCATGGGAAAGGCTAAATCCCCGATTGGTACATTCGTACAAACACAATTGGAGTTCTTATATTCTCGGCCCCGCGTTACAATACCCATCACCCCAGAATCGATGTAAGTTTCGCTCATATGGAGAGCCATTCGAACCTCGATCTAAATAAGGCGGTGTATTGGCGTACGCCCGATATTATTTACGAAGCCTCTCGTACTTCTACTCGATCGAATAATATCGGGAATCGATAGAAATCGCGACGTCGCGTAGCGAAAGAAAAGATCGTCCTCCGATAATAACGAAAAAAAGAAAGAGTAACAGTTCTCGGTCGTTACCTACTGCAATCGTTCGTGGAAAGGTACCTAAGGCTGAAGAAAAACGTAGCTACGCGATACGTGTACCTACGCGGGAGAGAAAAGAACACGTAGAGCGAAAAAGAATAATTATTCATTGTGACGAGGATCGAACGATAAAGAAAGGAGGTGAATATTAACCAAAGCGTTAGATAGAGACTCGAGGGTTGAAGATCGAGAACGTCAATGCGTATCTATATACATATAGATAGAGACACGTTCAAGTGTATAAAGATTCGCAACCAACCGAAGAATTATACCAAGAGAGCAGCCTGACGGTAGAGTATAGTCCGATGCAACACTGGCGCGGCTAAGAAAGACAGAAGAAAAGAAAGAGCTTCGCGCTCGCGAAAGTCATTGAAAATGTTATATGGGAGCAGAAAGTAGACGAAAGGAGAAGGAACAAAGTGTAGAGTGACGTCGCGTCACTCGGCGAATTAGCCCCATCGAGATAATCTCGCGGACGGAGCGTACGAAATTTTCATACAAAATACGTTAAAAAAGATGGGGAGGCCGAAGTAAGAAGTTAAGAAGATTCATAAAAACTGGCGCGGTTATGACATCGATGGCTGAGGTGATAAAGGCTGGACGAAGGACGCGTGTAACAACACGATGAATGATCGAATGTCTCGAAGGCTGCGTTCGTAGCGGCCAGAAACGTGCCAAACATCGAAAATATTCTACAACAAAGAAAGATATAAGTAATAAATATACGAAAGATATTGTTCCTCTACTTCGGTTTCGGCTCTACCATCCGCATACGTACAGGTATGTATAGATCAAAGACTAGATGCTATACCGTGGTTTATAGTACGATTCGCGATTCTAGACACTCGGTGTCCCATAAAAATCGAGGATCGGCTCGCCTCGATACTCGAACCTCGGCGGAAAAATAAGAAAAATAGCAACGGGAAAAAAAGCAGAGAGCAGAGATGAAGAAATCCGAGAATTTTATTATATATTTATGAGAAGCTGGTATTCTGACGGAATTTTCGTCACAATAAAAGAAGCACTGGAATAAAGGTGGATGGGGAGAAAAAAAGTAAGTATGAATTTCACGAACTTGGGGAATCCCAGTATCCCACGGTGCTCGTACTCGAGACTTCAAATGTCTCGACATCTCGTCGAGACGGTAGTACTTAAAATGGAGAATTTATCGCGAACAAAGAACGAAAGAATGAATGAAGATTTGAAATATTCCGTGTCGATTCGCGAGTATGAGAATACTCGAACGTTTGCGAGTAATTCGCTGTAGAACGTGTAATACACGTTGGTGAAACAAACAAAAGTGGATAAAATGACGGGAGAGTTTTTTTGACCCCGGGACGAGAGAGAGAGAGAGAGAAAGAGAAAAAGAGAGCACCGACAATCTCAAGGAAAGAAGAAAAGCACAAGAACGATCAAAGAGGGGAGTGCCCAATTGGATACGCGCTTGCCTAGTCTTGGTTCTCTCAGCCGCGGACGTAGACTACCAAAGAAAATTCATTCGAGTTATTGGATCATCGAGAGTCTACGAACCGAAAAGTTTTCGGATATTTAAGGTGTGTTGCGAGAATTGGGAAGAAGGGATCGAGGAGATACGAGGGGCTGTCTCCCGTGGAAAAGTCCTCGACGGAAAAGATCGGGAAATCCCGAGGTTGGTTTCGGAGAGGGCTCGACGTGTAAAACTTTTCAGATATACGTGTACGAGTATACTCGTAAAAACAGAGACGCGTGGACGTGTGTGCCTCTAGAAACGACAAAAGATCCGAAGCAGAGGGATAAAGGTCCCGGTCGATGAGAGGCTCGGGGATGGGGCGCTCGATCTCTTCGGGACGACGAGATCGAGCGGGCACAACCTCGGGGGATTTTCAGAATGGAATGACAGGAGTCGCCGCGTAAAATAAGACGGGGATTCTGCTCGGCTTCCGTCTCTCGACGCGAGTTTCGGGCTTGGCCGGGATGAAGAGCTTTTATTTATATCTCGAAAGACTCTCCGACTCGTCTTTATCGCGGTTGCTTCATAATCCTACGATATATTCTCAACGCTCGCGTCCAATTAAATCGACGTTCCTGTGTTTCAGCACCTTCGGTAAAGATCGTGGACGAAAGGGGGGATCCTTTGCGCGACAAGTATTACGAGGCCGATAGTACCATTGAATTACTCTGCGTCGTGCGTCACATAGCGATGCAGATGCAGTACAGCGTCGTCCAATGGCTTCACGGAAATCGGACACTCAACTACGACACGACCAGAGGTGGAATTAGGTACGGCCCTTTCTCTCTTTCTCTCTCTCTCTCTCTCTCTCTCTCTCTCTCTCTCCCTCTCTCTCTCTCTCGAGATTATTTGAATTTAACGCTGCTCGTAGAATAGCAAAGTTGTTTCATCTTGCTCGCGATGATAAACATGAATTTAGCGGTAAATTATGGGAACGTCGATCGCAGGGGCGTCGTTCTCTCGAACGTTACGAGTTTGCAAAGTGCTCATTAGAGAAAAGTTGTAAACGCGGCTGATAATCTCTCACTCGCGGGGCTTAAAACGTATACACACTTATTACATATGTATATGTGTATGTGTATATGCATGGGTATGAGCTATACGAGTCACGAAAGCGCATGAAAGCCAAGTCGTCGTTGTCGCCGTTGCCGTCGCCGTTGCCGTCGCCGTTGCTCCTATAACGACGAAATATATACGATCGAGTTATAGTCTCTCGGCCGTTGTCGCGGAAGTTATATAATCCAGTGTGAACAATTCTCGGCTCTCGCGAATCCGAGCGTATGGGTGAAGCTCGAGCGTGGATGCTCGAGCCTCTGGCCCGGTGGTGCTGGGGTCAGAGGCCGCCAAAGAGATTGCGCCTGTGTCTCTATTTGTGTGGGAGTACGCGATGGGGGATCTCTACACGAACGAGATCCTATATCCTTCCCTTCTCTTCGTTTTGTTCCGGTGGCTTCGAGGCAGAGTAGAGGAGGCGCCTACATCGCTTTCTACCGTAGCTAGAACCTCGCGCGTGTCGGTCCGACTAGCGAAGCTCTCTTTCTCTCCCTCTCTCACTCTCTCTCTCTCTTTATCTATCTCCGTCGACGACTACCTTATACTCGCGGTATACGATGCGATTTGGCCTCTACGTATAATAGAGTACGCGTTTCACAACGATGTTCGTGTTGGTTAAGAGTAAAGTTAGCATTGGAGACGGCGCGGTACGAGTTGGCCTAATGGGATTAGTATACGTACGTGTACCGTTGCCGCAGTTGGTATTCTCAAAGTAGTTTGCGCACTATACGCTCGTCTCCACCTCACCGCCGGTAGGCACGTTATAGTAGGTATGCGCGGTCCGTCACTTTGAATCGGTCTTTACTACTCACTCTACTCACTCGGTACGGACTCTCGTTCGCATTAAGTAACAAAATTTTAATATCCATGTAAATAAGTGAAATGCGAATAATGAACCATATCGTTTGAAAATATTACGTGGCCGCTCGAAGGATTATTACGAACGATATGCCGGCAACGAGGTGCTAAATTCATCCGGGCGATGTGAGCGGTACGAGCGTGTATGCGCGCTCAACGCGCCTGTTAGAGGAATAATTAAAAACGTGTGCACGCGTTAAAAGATATTTTCTTTGACGCGGCAAAGCTCAATATGGTTGAGCGGACAATGAGAATTTGTCCACGTGTACCTACGATATAACGTTCCGAGTTACCTCACGGATATTAGATACGTATAGATACCTACCACACGTGACTCGATCGCGATGTGATTGAATTACAACGTTTGACTCGCGTGGTAGTTTATTATTATCGGTCTCTCCCTCTCTCTCTCTCTCTCTCTCGCGCGCGCGCGCGCGCTCTCGACATACAGGCAAATATCGAATGGTCTACATTGAATGAAATTTGCCGTTCAAACGGTTCAATTCCAATACGAGTGGCAAAGACACTGGTCCGATAACATGGTCGAGTTAACGTACTAAACTACTCGGCACAACTCTGATGGCCTCGTCGGGTAAATTCGCGTCTACCCTGGCAGGGCTGATTCGCGAGCTTTTACCAAAATGCCGTAACGGGAAACAGACATTTTGTAAATTAGGTGGAAACTTGCCTTCTGTGGCGAATAACGAGATAGAGCGAACTGGACGAAGCTTCCAAACGTACCGAGGGATGAGTTACGCGGGGCAAGCGTGTACCTACAGCAGCTCGGAGGGTGAGAAACGGGATGCTAAGGGAGGAGCGAGGGCGCGTACGCGCGAGGAACCTCCGAATAAACGCGAATCGAGACAAGCTTCGGTCTAATCAGAATGCACTTTACGAGTTGAATTTGCCAGAAACGTACATTTCCCTCGCATCGGCCTCTCGATCCCCCCCCCCCCCCGCCCACCCCCAATCCCTTACAAGTTCTTGCAAAGCCTTAAAACTGCCACGATAAGCCAAACCAATATGATTATAATACCGAAAGTTACCGATCGTTTATACTATAGTTACCGATCGTGCCGGAAATCGAAAAAAATGTTGCGATCGACAAGTTTTTTGGTCGAAAGTATAGAATGAGATAAGTACGCGGTTCGTTGGTAGGAACGCGCATACGATAAACCGACTGTATTTCGCGGCCCATGAACAAGCCGCTTACCTATTATGTGCATGATTAATGAACAAATTTCGAGAAAAAAATGGAAACTTTTTCAATTAAAGTTGCCGCGGGACCGGATCTCTACCGCACAGTTGGTTCGTTCATTGCGAGCTAGCTTCTATACGAGATCGTTTGTCTCTACCCCGATACTTGCTCCTATACTAACTTGTTCATATCACGGGCATAAAAAATCCTTTGCTCGATACTTTAATTGAGTTTCGATTATACGAAAAGGACGACGATATTATGTAGCGCAAAACGGGCTTTGACGGTATACTCATCTCATCGATCAGAATCAGTATTTCATTTCCGAAAATACAATATAGTAGGTACCTCGAGATTATGAAATAAAAGTCTATTAATTCGGATCCTATGAAGAAGCGGACGAGTGAGTATCCGTTCCCAAAGATAGAAAGAGAAAGGTTGTAATGAGAAAAGGATCGAAACGAATCGTACTCTATATATTTAATATTTGTACGTGTTTCAGCGTAAAGACGGATCTCATGGAGGAGGGTGCAAATTCGACGCTGAGCATAGCGAGAGTAGGGCCAGCGGACAGCGGTAATTATACATGCGTTCTCACCACGATGCCCGATCAACAGGCCATCGTTCACGTCCACGTACTCAACGGTGAGGGAATACCACACGAATCAAGTGGTAGCTCGCGTTATTTAAAAATTTGGGATAGCTCCAAGTATTATGGAAGCCGGTATTTGAGTGGATCTCTTTGTTTCAGGAGAAAGTCTAGCCGAGCTGCACCACGGTACCGGAAGTACAAGCCGAGCTGGAAACGACATTGCGATTTGTCTGACAATACCGGCGCTCGTACTGACTCGGGCCGTTCTCAGATGAAGTATCGACGGTGTGCAGGTTTGCACCAATTGGCTCCCAATGAGGGACGGATGTACCTACGAACCGACGCTTCGTGTAGAACTGGAGGCGAGAGAAGGAAGGAAGGATGCGAGCGAACAACGCTATCGACGGGAAATATCAAAAACTAGCTTACTCTAATTCAAAGTCACCGCCAAGTACGAAGCTCGCCGCGATCGAAGGTAGTTCCAAAATCATCAATAGGTATATTGGCGCGCGCGATAGCCTCCGTTACCAGAAAAACGGAGGGCCTCGAACCTCGATGGACCGAAACACAACGGAACGATCGTTTTCCTATCTACTTCCTCCCCTTTTATCGTGTTTATTCGCGATGGTTTGATTTTTTCTTCTTTTTTCAATGATCCCCCGAGAAACGACGAGAGCGAGTACATAGAACGTAATTGCCAACGGAGAATTCTCTCCAAGGATCGCGAAAGTTTAACGTTGCGTCTCGTTGTGGCTTCGCGTTGATGAATTTATCGCCATGGGAAATATAGACGCGTATATCTTCGAGGACGAAATGTGTTCGTGTTTGTGTCCATGCGTGTACACGCCGGAGAGGTGACAAAGGGTTCGCCGCCACGCTCTCCACGTCTCTTCTCCACGGCTCTCTCTCTCGCTCTCTCCCGAGGGGATGCGAGGTCCATCAAACACTCGCAAGAGTGAATCTCTCCCTCTCTCTCTCTCTCTCTGACACTCTCTTCCTCGGTCTACACGCAAAGAGGACATCCATGAAAGTAACAGCTGTGTCGCTTCTAGGACTGCTCTCATTTTCAGGGAAAAGGGAAAATTGGACGATAACAGTGGCAAAATACTACACGAGTACGTACGTACACATTGGTTATATAAATATAGAGGGGAATTTACGAGTCGCGTATTTCCTCCGCTCAAAAAGATTCCTATTTCGGATAAATAATTCGAGGAATGGCGCGGATTAGCCGTTCTTTTGACACGATCGAAACCCGGAAAAAAAGTGGCCAAAATCACGTAAATGTGAAAAAAGGATCTGTCGCGCATGTACCTCTATGTCCACGTAGGTACCTACCTACGATATGCCGGGACCGGGACAAACCGATAAAAGAGTTTGTCGAGAAACTCACGACGGTGAAACGAATATTCATGCCGGCAAATCGCAAAGATGTGTAGGTAATGCTCGAAATAAAATGAATGACGGGCACGAGCGGGAAACGAAATGTAGCTACCGCGTACTTCCGACACATTGTTATAGTTAATCCTGCCCGCTTCTTCGTATCTCTCTCCCTCTCTGTTTCCCTGCGTTTCCCGCTACACGTAAAAAAACGCGTACGTTAACCATTAATGATAACCATAATATTCATGTAAATTCGTATGTAACGATAAAACAAAGAAAAAAGAGGAGAGAAGCAAGGTTCTCGTACAGAGATAAACGTATCGATCTGTCGATAGGTTCGAGAAACATCAAACTCGTACTGCGGTCGTGCGATGCGTCGAGTATTATATATTATTTATCAAAGGTTTAACTCGCGATCGCATTGAATCGAGCTATTGTGAAAAACTTTTCCGCACTGTACATATAATAATGCACGTTCGCACGTCCGTTCCTTTTTCTCGCGTCGCATACATTTGATTTCGTGATAACGCGAGAGACTTGGCATGTAAATTCTCGTTTCGAAAAAGTATTCTCACGGGTATACGTTACGCGTTGTTTTCTCGTTGGTTTGGCGAAAAGACGCAGTGGTAGCGGAGTTCGAGTTAAGGGAGGAGGGAGCGGTTGTTGGATGGAGAAAAAATAAAAATAGAAAATCACAGGCTGGCCATCTTATTTCCATTGCTCGCGATTCCATTTCCGACCCACTTGGCAAGTGGCCCGGAGCTTTTCGTTCATTCCGCATGGACCCGACCCTTCTCCTGCGTCTTTTCCGTCCTCTGCGAACATCGGAGGGGAAGAAGGAGATACATAAGCAGCTTTTCTGGCGCCCCTTTGCTCGGCCCACGCTCTCTCTTTCTCTCCCCCAGCCCCCTCTCTCACTCTATCTCTGTCTCCCTTTTGCCTTTTCTCCATCTCCGCGATTATATTAAATTCGGAAATGGTCGAGACGTTTTTTCCATCCGAAGCCCTCCTGGGAAACCCGGCCCTCCACCCCCCCCCCCCCCCGCCTCCTTCGCCCAAAAAAGTGACCGTGATAAGAATAAAAAAAGAATCGTTATCCCGACGCGACGGGTACGATGGATCCCGATCCTTCCGAGTGCCGGCATTAGGTACGAGGATCGATCATCGATATCCGTACACGCACGTATAGGTAAGCCCTGTTACGGCCCCGCTCGACCAAAATACGACCACCTCTCTACGTAATTAGGAAATTCAGGGTCGAAACACTTGAATATCGCGAGAAAGTCCGTTTATGCGGTTGTTTAAAAATGAAATCAAGTATTTTCATGATAGTAGCGGTACAATATATTTATCAAAATTGCTAAGAGAACGAAACGACTATCGGAAATAATTTGATCCGAATTTGATCCGATTTCCACAAGCCGCTGGAAACAATAATAACATATAGCGTACGACAAAAGGTCGTCGTCCCTGTTGATTTGACTTTTGGCTCGAGCATGTTCGTAACGAGTTTAGATTCGAGCGTCGAAAAAATTCAACAAAAAACGTGTAAGATATGTAAATAATATCGAGCCCAAATGCTTGGAGAAAGACAAAACGAAAGATAAATATTGAAAATAAAAATCGTATACATATTGATAATGATAGTCGAGGAGAAGGACGGGATGAAAAAGAGAATACAGTAATATAAAAAATATAAACTTGATCATCTTGAGAGCTCCGTTGGTCGACGAAGATGACAAAGTTCGATTCGAAGTAAACAATTATGGTCTTTTTTCTCTTATTATGGTTATCCATTTTTTAATACGTATTTCCTTCAACGAGTCGTGGGACCAATGGCAGATCCGTGCGAGGCTGATTTGCTCGCCGACAACGTTGACGACGGTCGATATGGCAAAAACAAACACCAGAAACGAGAGCAAAGCAACCGGAAGTTTCATTTTCCAGACGTCTGTGAAATTGCATCGGCGCTCTTGCCTGCCCTTCTCTTTTACTATATATATATATATATATATAATACTTCTGTCTTTCTATATTATCTTCCGATCTCTCTCTCTCTCTCTCTCCCTATATATATATGTATCTATGTTACGTGCCCTTTCCCATGCCCTTCTTGGCGCATTTTCGTCCGAAATTTTCTTTTGTTCTTCTCGAATGAGAATTTTTATAAATTTCGTTCACCTCTCTTGTTCGTCTCGATTTCGTCAGATAGAGTTAACAAATGGGGCGCGGATGGAGAGGGGGTGAGAGAGAGAGAGAGAGAGAGAGAGAGAGAGAGAGAGAGAGAGAGAGAAACGCAGTCTATAATACTTGGCGACGTAACGGCCCTGCACCGACTTCGTGTGAAGCACAACGCGTACACGTTCTTCCGACATCCATAAACTTAAATATAAGCCGGAACGATATTACAATTTGTACTTGAAAGAAAGAATAAGAATAAGAAAAACAATGATATTAGGATGCGATTAACGCGTGCCGAGAGATACGAGTGAATAAATATACGATGAATCGAGGTTTCAACTTCGACCAGCATTGTTGTAAAAATTCTACAAAAAGAAAATCAACCAAAACATACCTAGATGTAATAAATAACGATATTCGTGTTGTTTCCATTTAATATCGTACTTTCGAACGCTGCCAACATCCCCAATTGGATTATCCCGAATTCGATGGAATCGAAAAAAAATAAACGTCCGATCCTCGAGCGCATTTCAGCTTGGAGCGAAAATCGCAGTGGAACCACAAAACCCCCGTTCCCCACCTCCACTAGTTAATCACGGAAATATCAGTTGATCTGTCAAAAAGACCGATTGTGATGAAGATATTAACGAATAAAGACCACATGTTTTACAAGAAATATCAAAATATTTAATATTCCCGTGTGTACCTTTACATACCTACCTATCGCCTCAAAACACGTTTCGATCGACGTACACTCGATAACGGATGTCAGCAAGGTAGGTTACCTATTTAAAGTTGCCAACACTGTTTCACGTGTAATTCGTGATAAATAATGCGGATATTATTAGCTCGGTGTCCCCTCCATCTCCGAGAAAAGAACAATTTCACGGTGTATCGCGCTCGTATTACGACGTGGAAGGAAAGCAGAGAAAAGTCATCAAGTACGAAGACTCGTAGGTAGGTAGGTAGGTAGGTACCTACCTCGCATTTCGTATATACCTATACGTTTATACATTTATATAGGTATATATGTATGCGTGTGTATAGTCGTAAGCGCGTGTTACTACGGTAGCATCACCGGCGGGTGGCGAGGGGCAAAGGGGCAATGCATAAATGCATTTTTTTCGGAACGCGCCCGCCTCGACGATCTCTCCCCGTCGAGAAGACCTTTTCACCGACTCGAGCATTTTAATATAATGTTGACGAACGCCGAGGGACCTTTTTCAATTTTTTTTTTTTTTTTTTTTTTTTTTAATATTCAAGTGCTTCCGCAAGGGAGTCGCGCAAGAGAAGAGAGAGAGAGAGAGAGAAGTGGAATCGTGGAAAAGAGAGAAAAAGCTCGCTACCGGAGAGTGAAAAAAGAGAGACTCGCCGAGATTTTTTAACGGATGACAAAGCCACGTCCCGAGACAACTGAGAGACGGAATTTTAATGCGGCAGCAACATTCGTCAAAAGTCGGGGCAACCTCTCGTGTAATGAAGTAAAGCTTCGGGCGAGAGAAGGAAGAAATAAGGAGTCATCGAAAATGTTACGTCGCGACTATGAAGCATCGATCTGTTGGAAAAAAGGGGAAAAAGGGAAAAAAAGGAAAAAAGGGGCAGGTTTGGTTGTAAAAGTCTTTTAATCCCGCTCGGATGAGTGATCGAACGTGTCGAGAGAATGAATATTAAGGAAAGAAGCTACTAAAAGTAGGCATATTCGTCGATATTTCATTTGTTACCAACAAATCAAGAAGAAACGTAGGTGGTAAATAGAAAATGGTTGAAAAATAGTGTGGACGAAGCGCAGCGAGAGAGTTTATGGAAAGAAGGTTGCGTGGCGACAGGTGAGCACGGGGATGAGACTGTACTCGTATACATATCGTTGATCTGTTGTATCCGATCCCTTTTGACTCGGAGATACTGTTGGCTCGCTACCCTATCACCACCATGCCGCCACCATCGGATCATCTTCGCATCATTGCATCGTCACAGCCGCTGCAGCGAGAACGGACTCGCATTCCACCGACCTAGCTGAATACTTTCCAAATTTGTAGGATTTCGATCCCGTGCGATGCTGTATGTAGACCTATAGCGCGATGAAAAAAACGTTGCTTTCGAGCCCCGTTGCAAGTTGAAATTTAATTTGCCTCGTACTTGGCCCCGTGCGAAAAAGAAAATTAATACTTTTTCCTGGGCCGGGACGCGCGACGACGCGCCGGCTGTACGAGATAGGTCATGCGGCAGTATAGTAGGGGAAGACGATCGAGCACCAAGATCGCTCTCTCTCTCTCTCTCTCTATCTCACTCCCCACCTAATTCGATCCACGAAAGTGAGAAAAGGGCAAGCGGAGATTTTTTCATGCGGTACTAAAATGGCTGAGCAGTACGAGAAGTCTCGGAATAAGGCCAGTTGGCATTCATTCAAGTGGTAGCAAAAGCGCGGCAAGCGACATATATATGTGTATACGTATAAAGAGAGAGAGAGAGAGAGAGCGAGGAAAAGGCAAACCCTTATTAAAGCCGCAACTTCCTCGCGCGCGTTCATGTTAATTAAGACCAGCGTAAATGTTCCCGAGCGTTATAAAATACCTATACCCGAAAACTTTTGTTGCCATTTAAAATACATTCGTACGGGAAAACGGTGTAAATCGACAAAATCTTGAACGAGGCGCAAGAAATTCTTTTTCATGGCGAAATCGATAGTTACGTGTAATCGGCATTTGTTCGCAGTCTCCGTATCACTACGATACGAACAGCGTCTTTCTCTCTGTTTCTCTCTCTCTCTCTCTCTCTCTCGCTCTCACTCTCTCTCTCACCCATGCACTCATCTTTCCGTCAACGTTGTCGCAACGTTGTGTTTCGAACGAGAATGGAACAGAGCGCCACACCGAGACCTCGCGACACCGACGCGAACAACCGCTTGAATAATTCTTGCCAATTATCGTAATCGCATTAATGGATTTTTCTCGTCTGACTCGGTTTGTCACAGTCTCGAACTTTCTCCATGCCGTGGTTCGTCCCTCGAGATTTCCATGTACGAGACGGGAAAGTCAAGATGATCGATATAACGATGAGCGCTTATATACGAGATATATCACCGAGGCAAGGGATTATTTTGTTTCAAAATTTGAATTAGCTCGTACCGTATTAGTCTGCTATATATAGCCAATCCCGGGTCGTAGCATCCGGGCGTCTGCCAGACGATTTTCGAGCTTTCGAGCCGTCTTATCGTCGAGTTCGCGTCGCCTCGTAACATCCAAACTCAAACCCAAATTTATCCTGGCGCGGATCAAAAATCGGCAACGATCCCGAATATTCGCGCATATTTTCGCATCCAAGACAAAGCCATTGCCTCGGAAAAGCTCGTTATTTACGAGCGGTTTACGGAAATTCTCGTACAAGAAAGGTCGTGCTTTTTATTCATGACAGGGCGGGGTGGTCAGAAAGTTGAGGGAAACTCCCTAGAGCGTGGCGAGAAAGTAAGGCAGATCGAGGAGGGACGTTGACTGAAGATGAAGCGTGGAATGAGAGGAGAGAGAGGACGGAGAGAGGGTGGGTCGGCCATTAGACCGTCATTAACCTACTTGGCCGTGCATTTATCGTTGCTACACGGGCCCCAACCTCGTACACACCGGCTTCATTGGTTCTGACCAACGGGTTAACCGACGAGGATAGGATGTGCGCCAACATCGGCATGAATCCTAATTCGGCCTTTTTTGTCTCCATCTTTGCCAATCGCTTTGACTCCATCTTCCTTTCTTCGAAGACCGACGAATTAACGACCGTAGGTACTATATAGGAAAATAAATAAAACGCGCGATATCCTTTTATGCTTGAATAATAGTACCTACGTTGTACAAAAACATTAAACGAACAATGATCTTTATTTAATTTCACCACTTTCTTCCTCTGCCCTCGATGCCGATCAACAGGTTCCAAGGCACCGACATTCTTTCAAATAACAGCGTCGCTCCAGCGGTCAACAGGTTAAATTTGCTTGCCTCGAGAAGATGGTAACTCTGTGGCAAATTCTTCGAGTGAACTCTGTCCGACGCTGGCAAATAAAAAGTTGTTCCGAGGACGAGAGACGGAAAGTTTTGGGAGATGGAGGGAGCGAGAGAGAGAGAGAGAGAGAGAGAGAGAGAGAGAGAGAGAGAGTTAAGAAGCAAAAGTACACGGCTGAGAACGAACGCGTTGCACGCTATCTATATGTGTGCATGTGCGTAGGTAGGTACACTCGGCCCACTAAAGGGTCTACCACTCACCATTAAACAAAATCTATCCCGTAAAAATATCAATTTTATCCCGGAGCCTCTTTGACATCGTGAAACGCGGAACCCGAGTTTTTAATAAATAAAAAACAATTTTTGCGTGAAATTATGATAAGAAAACTCTAACGAAATAACGTATGAAATATTGATCAAAACTGATACGGCTTATAGAAGAAAGAGGCGGAGGAGTTAGTGTGAGAGAGAGAGAGGGAAAAATCGAAGCATCAAGGAGACGCGAGGACGAAAATGCGACAACTTTCGAGGAGCATTCCCTCTCGAGATTTGGTTGGCTTTTACTATCGAAAGTTGGCCATTTCGGATAGCATCTGGTCGTAAACGCTCGAATATAGATATAGAAGGAGAGAGACGCGCGAAAAAGTTTGTAGCGATTGGCCTCGAATACGGTAATGCTCGAAACATTCCGGAATATATCGCGCGTTATGTATATCTAGGTACTCGTATATAACCGCTCGTATGTGTAGAAACGAGAGTGCGGTTTCACGAAGCCGATTGTGAGTAACTTTTGGAGGACTTTCCCCTGAAATTGATCGATGCATCTTCCCGGGTGCTTTTTCTTCGCGTTCCGAAAAACCCGCGTACATAAACTATGGGGTAGGCAAGTACTCTCGATACCCGTCGACACCTCCTCCGTCTCATCTTTGCTTTAGCTTCGAAAGTTCGATAAGCGAACGCGTGTCGAGTAACACCGATTCACAGCTCGTCAATGGATCGTTCCGAATAAATTCAAAAATTGTAGGTATAATCGTGTATGTTCGATCTGTCTTCCACTACCTCTCCAATCTTCTATCTACATGCCTATAAAGTTTCGGCTCGGTGGTTTCAAATTAATCAAAGTTCGAGCGACATCGGACATTTATTTTTCAAAAATGTTAAATGCTCTCGGAACATTTTAATTATTCGATCGAAACGTTTCTTTTTGTCAATTGACGTAGATATAGTAGGGCAAACGCACGGAATTCTGCGATCAAAAGAAATTTTAAATAGAAGAGCGGACGTGCGAGATAATAAAGGGCAAAGTGGGAGGTATGTGAAACGCGCACACACACGAGGAATCCTGTGCGATGCCAAGTGCGCGCCGATGCGGATTTTTCCCCACTGATTGTTGCGCCGGTGGTAGGTAGATACATGATATAGGGGCCAAGGGAAGTGTGGCACACCGCGCGTTTGCCTTTTTTTGTCTTTCGGCCGAATAGTAGTACCGCGCGATGAAAAAGAGAGGGAGGGGTAGAGAGAGAGAGAGAACGGCCAGTGATTTATTTCACAATAAAATTTTAATTGCGATACCAATTTCCAATCGTTCGAAAGGCTCGCACGTTCTGTGGCTCTTCGTTTTGTGCAGGGAGAATGCGAATCGGGTCAGCCATCCCGTGATTCGTAGGTACGCGCGTGTGCACGCGTGCGTGTGTGGACGCGCGCCCAGAGATAGCGCATACTCCGGTTTATACTCACGAATGTTAAACGAAAAGAAGAGAAATGACTACGGGTGCGAGAGGAAGGGAGGGAAAAATGATTTAGGCGAACTGCTGATTATTAATCAAACGACCGTGCCAGATGCTTTTCGTTATATCGAATGTACGCGCCATCCATTATCGCGTACCGAGAGATATTTGCAAACGGGAACGAGCCTCCGCCGCGGCGCACGCCGCCGCGACGAATGCCAAAAACACGAGATGTGCGAACGTTGATCGAGAAATCCGAATGTTCGCATCGTCGTATCGTTTAGAAAAATTACACTCGGGAGAATATCGCACCGATAATTGGGATACGCGACGCGGACGGAGGTTTGGCTTTGGGTTTGGGTTATGCAAAGTAGCGTCGGTCGTTGGGGGGGCAAACCAATCTCCGCGAGTGAACAGCTTACGGGAGGGGTGGGTGGCAACTATACGCGTAATTACGTGTAATTACGTGTAATTACGTTAGCTCAGCTGGGCAGCTAACAGTCCGGAGGATTCTCTCGCGTTCTATTATTGCTGCTATACGAGCTCGAAAAGACTGGGAGAATGAGGGAGAAGGGTGCGTCAACTTTCAAGACTTTTATCACTCATTAGGTCTTCGTTATAGATTAATATTTTGACGATACGTTTCGATCGAGTGACTTTATCGTAGGTAAATAGTATACCTATATAAGAATGTGAAAATAAGGGTATGGCCTATAATCGGAGAGACTCGTAGACGAGAGAATGTCGAGAGGGAAGATAAACGTCGTCGCAGCCGGCTGTAAGATTTCGAGAGGATTCCGAACGATGGGGTAACCTTAAGAGCGGTAACGTACGAGGGGCCACGGATCGCGTCGAGTCTCGGTGTCCCGGTGAGTTTACGAGACAGGGAGATTCGCGCGGCTTCGCTATCTAGAGCTCCGCGCGTACGCACATGACCCCGCGTAATGTGACACTACCTGGGAGCAAAATCGGGCCTCTTATTCATCCGAGCTCCTTCCCTTTACTTCTTTCTTTATTCGCGTCTCGTGGTCTCGTGCGAGCTACGCTACTACGGAGCTAACCGCAAAGCCCTAAATGTCAGGAATAGCTTATCGGTGTCGGTGCGAGAATGTACACGAACATCCGAGCCCGATGGTGGAATAAATTTGAAGACAAAAAACGTAAAATAAAAGCAATCCGGCAATGTTGTTCCATCCCTGCGAGGAATACCTCACCCGCACTATAGGTACCTACCAATGGACCACACCTCGTTCCTGCGGTTACGACATTGCGGTAGAAACCTCGCGATCTTTGCCCTTTGGCTATGCGTACGTGTACGTAACATTCGCGAGTTTCCTCCTCGCTCTTTCAAGTCCTCGAAAAAATTCTCGTTTAGACGCTTTCTCTACACGTAAAGCCGAGAGGAAAGAAATTTGTTCACGTACGTAATATTCTCCGTGCTCTAATGGACCGGTACTCTCTCTCTCCTCTTTTCCTCTCTCTCTCTCTCTCTGTACGATAAACCCCGATACTTTTCGAATGAAAAATCTGCTCCGCATCGGATCGATTCGGGAGATCTCGTCAAAGTCCAACTGAAAATTTTCCCTATTCTTACGAGTCTTTTTAATCATCGGCGAATATATATTATCGTAGCATCGAGGATTTCTTGAATAACACGAGTGAAGGAAGACGGGTAAAGACGATTCCGAAGCAAAAGAGCACCACGATCGTATCGCCGTTGGGTTCACATTTTTTGAGAGGATATTACGTCCCGGTATAGAGGTTGTCTTACGGATCGCAAATAGTGCATAAATAAAAAGGCAAGAAAAGGTGAAAAAGATCCGATCTCATTTGCGCGAATTCTTTCGAGAATAGATGCGGATGGAAATCTATGAGATTAATCACCGTTTGGTGCTAGAGAAGGTGAGTCAATTTTCTTTTTCTCTACAGCCGTGGACCAAGCTTTTTTGTTCCCCTGTTGAAAAATGAGATGGGAATCGATCCACGCGGAGCTTAATGAAAAAGGTGGTCGGAAGCTTCGGTGCACACCGTTGCCGTTCTGGCCGATATGCTGGACGACATCGAGATATATGTACATATAGAGATATAGGTATATAATATGGAGCCAGCGTGAAATACAGAGAACCGCGTGGTTCGGGCTGTCTCGCGCTTCCTTCCGTAACACGCGAGATGGTGCGGAGGCACCGTGCAAAAAGAAAGCTCACGCTTGGGTCGGTCGTCGGTCGTCGGTCGTCGGTCGTCGGTGGCCGATCGGCCGTGATCGAGCGTAGAAGGACAAGGAACCGAATCCATGAATTAAACATCGGGACTGGTCAAATATGAAGACTACGAAGAAAAAAAGTTTAAGAAAAGGACCGAGGAAACACGTTATCGCTGTGTAAGAACCACGGGGATCCTCTTGCCGTTTGCCGACGAAAAAAACGGCAAACGAGGAGAGGAAAATGGTATATACCAGTAAGCTCGAGTGTGAGAGAATTTTAAACGTGTTAAAAGCCGGGATCAGCGCGGATATATTTTCTCAGAGACGTTTCGATTTTTGGCAAAAACCGCAAAGTCCATCTGGACACAATTTCAAATAATACATACGGTATGATAAGAACCGAATTATCCATCGATCTCCTTCAGATACGACGGGAAAAAGTTTTACTAGGTTGCCGGTAGAGGTGGCAAACGCCACGATCTCTCTACCGGACGGATCGTCGAAAATAGAGGCCACCCGAAAAACGTTCTTACCGACGCTTGCTCGTTATCCGACGCGCTCTTCGTACCTACCGACCGATCATAACCTCCTACACCAAACATCATGTCGTCATTAACTATTATAAATTAATATACTCCTTGACACGATTATAATAGATACTTGGATCGATAATCGATATCCTGCTCGTCATTTCATTTATATGTTACATATCCGTTGTAATTTCTTTACAATGTAATTTTAATGCAATAATGAGCGGCGAGACAAGGCTTCGTTGCCTGGCTCCTGTCTGTTTGAGAATTTGGCTAAATATTCAAATTACGAAAGAGAAAGCACAAATAAAATATGGAAAATAAATGGGAGATTGCGCATTATTGCACATTCTATTTCTTTATTTTCGTTAAACGAAATATTTGATGTTTTATCTTGTACCTATTTCAATGTCGCATGTGTTACATACCTAATTCGTCGGATGCCGACGAATCAGATTTCAAATCATTATCGTGAAATAAGAGTTACGCCAAACGACACAAGAGGCTCTGCTGCTGCCATGAAGCCATGATCCGACACTCGAGAACAGTAGCTCCTCTGACGGCGAGAGTGCGAGAGTAAACAATTAAATGGAAAACAAGAAAATATCAGCTGGCTGGGAGTGTTTTTAATATTTTGTCGTCCGAATATAATCGATCGTATTTCCATAAAGTCTCGCATTGGATGTGCTATTGAATAACCGAGATACAAACAATGGATAACTTATTTGGAAAAGATGATTCTGGCAACGAAAGCGATTCTGTCGATGTTGAGGACAAAGAAGACAAGTTCAACCTCTTCGAGGATCAACAACGGCTGCGAAAAGACTCTAGCGATGGGATGGACGCGGATACTGCGGTGACACAGGGCATTAAAGTGAGTATTAAATCGTGTATCTAATACTAAAATAATGAGAAATAAAATATACCAAAGTACAAAGTACGATCGTAGAGAGAACGCGATGCCACGAGCTCGAAATCGACATCCGATCACCATGGAGTAACGCTCGCCGACGACACTGCCGATGTCGCGAGAGAACCAATGGGCGAGTTCGTAGACATTGTCAAACATGAAATAGAATTCGATAGCGGAGACGATATGGACAATTTGCATGCTGATCGAATCTTCGATAATGTTATAGTCCTACCTCATTCTGCTCCAATGACGCTGAAGGAAAGACGCGAAAGCAAGGAAAAAACGAAACGTGAATTGGAGGAAGAAGAAAGGGAAAAAATGCAGTAAGTATAGGGTGCGCGCACCTCTCGTCTTTCATATTAAACGCCACAATGTTGGTTACACTGGCCGCTATAGTTTCGTGGATTGCGCGCGCACAAATTTCATTCGCAACATTACTTTCATAAAGTTTACCGCTACCGATATAAAAATCAATTCGAGTCGACGAAAATCGCCCACTAAAAAGAGATCATTTTTCTTTTCAGAGTGCTCGTATCGAATTTTACAGAAGATCAGCTGGATCGATACGAAATGTATAGAAGAGCCGCATTTCCAAAAGCTGCCATAAAAAGGGTAAAAAAAGATATTTCATCGAACCCCGAACATTTCTTCGCACGATCGAACGTACCTATACGTCGATTCGTCTTTGGGCTAACGATACTGACGCAAAAATCACCATGTATCGACAGATAATGCAGACGATAACCGGCTGCTCCGTCTCGCAAAACGTCGTCATAGCGATGTCCGGTATAGCCAAAGTTTTCGTCGGTGAAATAGTCGAGGAAGCTCTCGATGTTATGGAGGCCAACGAAGAAACCGGCCCTCTTCAGCCTAAGCATCTCAGGGAGGCCGTTCGTAGACTCAGATTACAGGGACAAATACCAAATGGACGAGCTCATAAAGCCTTCTTCAGGCTGTGAACATCGAACCCCAATGATTCTCATTCTATGCTCGATATTACTATTGATTTATTACTATCAACGCTCCGATTAATACGGGCCCATTCCAAACCCGACGAGGTTTTTTTTTTTTTTTTTTTTTTTTTCCCCACAAGAGTCGCGCGATATCTGCGCTCTGCGATCGGTGATTGTTCCAATGTTGATATTGACACATAGATACCATATTTACCGCAAGTCAGTATCGTGCAATTGGCTGTATCGTCTATACAGAACGGCACAAACGATATAATGTTATGCGAATTACGTCCGCTCTGTTTATCATTTACTACGTTCGGTGTGCCGTTTCTAGGAATATCGAGATTGACGAGCGCGAAAGCGAAATTGGAGCGCTGGTAAATCGCTCGATAATCGATAATCGAGGGTTCTTCGTTCAATCGCAGTTCAGCCAAACCGAAACCACGCATACATTTTTTTTTCATCCTCGAGTACGAAGATACTCGAACGATGGTAAATCCCAACCGACATCGGATTTTCAAAGAATTCAGAGGAAAAAACGACCTTACCAGCGAAATAGCAAAAGATCACCAGCCGATCGCATTAGTGAAAGTATTTGTATACTCTACGAGTAATCGTTTGTTAAATACAATCGACCTTTATCAATTTAAAAATAATGAAAATGCGCAATCTGGAGACAACGAGGAATCGATAGACTGGGAGGAATGGACCGACTGGACAAGATGCAGCGTCACGTGCGGGAATGGTCGTCGCGTACGTTGGCGCCACTGCACGGCCGATACGTGTTCTTTGATAAAAGGACTGAAACGTGCACAGATGAAAAGTTGTCATCGCGAGGATTGTCCGACCAAGGGTTTGTTTACCTGGCTCGGAATAAAATCATAAATCTGTAACACATATTTGTATCATAAGCCCATATTAAACAAGATTATTTACTTTTTTATTCGTATCAAGATTCGTATTGCATCGTAAGCTCGGGCCCGGACCTCGGAGAAACATTATTTTAAGAGAAAACAAGTCGATGGCGTTGAGATTGCAATTTTATTAATTGGGACGAGGCGGCATCGGTAGATAACCTTCGAATTGCTTTTGCGTAAGCCTTCCGAGATAATTACATCTGGTCTTATTCCGTTCGAGCTAGTAATTTTTTGGGGAAGCATTGTTATCGCGGGAACTTTCGTACTTCTGTACAACTGGGTTGCCGGACCTGGATGATTCTGTAACGAACGGTTCGGGGATATACCGTTTATCCCGGTTAATCACGAAGATTTCATCGTCGATTCGCGTTTTCACATTATTACGCTGCGAATGCTGCAAATAATAAAGAAATTTCTAAGGATTAAACACCAAGCTGCGAATAAAAACCATGGAAGAGAATCTTTGTCGACAAGTGGCGAAGAGTTTAAAGTCGAAATATTACGCTGTGAACGATGTATGGTTGAGAGATTGCGTTGAATATTATTGGTGCCATAACAAGAATGTACGATAATAGTATTTACTTATAATTTTCTCTGATGAAACGAGTGGGATGTTTGTTGACGTTGTATCCACGTTTTCACTAGGCCACGCACGACGAGATTTTGGAATTTGTAGTAGCTCAGTGTCAATTGAGCAACCTACGAGAAATCAGCAACGAGAAGCCGTGTCTGCCAAAAGATTTGGCTGGTCAAAAATGCACGATCTTATACGACAATTTCATACTTCAAGTAATTATGATAAACGTTCTTGCTTTTTCTCCTCTTTCCCTATACTATAAATACGTTTCTGTGAGCGTCCTCGATGCGTTTTTACATGTCGATATAACCTCCTCAAATTTGCATCGGAGCTACACTCGTATATTCATGAAAAAGTTGCTCAAGAACAAATAGAGGTCTAACCGACCAGGCTTTTATGTCATACAATGAATTCGTTACTAGTAGGATTAACATTAATACTAATAGATTGTCTCTCTGTAGATGGACAAAGTATACGACATATCCGAGTCCAAGTACAAACAACTCGAGAGGATTCGCAATCTATCCAATGATAATGTTGAAATAACAGAGTCGGAAAGAGCACGAGATAATTGGGAACCAAAGAAGAAAAGAATGCTCCATTTTCATCTGACCGATGGGACTCAAAATGTCACGGCTCTGGAACACTCGCCCATACGATTTTTCGACGTAAGAAAAGATGAAAAGCATCCACCGGCCGTAAACATTGTTACCGCGCGAAACAGTGCACAGCACATGCTTTCGTTTCTGTTTAATAACAGGACGATCTACTGCCTGGTTATAAGCTATTGATAAAAGGTCCTGTGACGTGTAGACGAGGGGTGATGATGTTGACCGAAACAAACGTGTCTGGAATTGGTGGCGAAGCGGCGGAGCTACTCATACCCAATGCCGTTGAAAACATTCTAGCTAGAGCTCTGTAAGTTCCTCATAAAAATGATACGGCTGTTAATGTCAACTATAATTCAATAGTTGCAAATAGTGCGAATCTTGTAGAAATCATCCAGAAAATCCTGATCCATACAACGATAATACTGAAAAAGAAGGAAGCAACGATAACAACGACGAGGCTGAGATAACGGAGGCGGCGGTATTCAGTGACGATTTCGATATCAATTTGGAGGATATAATGCTTATCGAGAGACAGAGCCAACACGCCGATAAAACAACAGGGACCGACGATCGATCTATCGAGCCAGATCGTACCGCCTCGTCGGATCACCGGCCGCATCCTGATATTTCTCTCCATCGAGAACGAAACGAACCCCTCCCTCCTATGCTCCCTGTCGACTCGAAAACCGAATCTGATCTTTTGTTTGATACGATCGATGATTCTATGTTCGAGGAAGTTACAGAAAATAGCCCACGACCATTGAGTACCTTTTGCGAAAATGGCAAAGATCGGGTGGCTGGTGTGTCTCAAAACTCGGACCCGGACTGGAGTGCAAAAGAGCCATCGGGGCGGCCAACTTTTGCAAAATTGACCGAAACTCGAATGAAACAGGAACGAATGCCACCTTTGAATTTCGCCGTACGACCGAAATCTTGCGCATCGAACGACCTGTCCGTATCAAAGGTCGATAATAAAAAATGCGAATCCACTGGAGCAGCAACGACCTCGACGACAATCGGTGAAGAAAACGTTGTAGCGAAAAACTCGTCGCCGCTGCTTTCGACGGGAACGAGGAAAAAAGCCGCAGCCGTTTCATGCAAGAAGAACCCAATTACCAACAGAAAAATCACAGATTACGTAACAAAAATCGATCCAAGAGCCAAGGTAGCGTGTGACGAAGAGAAAACATGGGTCCCGATTTGCGATCTTTTAAACGCCGATATTCGAGAAACGACGCTCTACAAAACTATAAGAGGCAAAGTTACCGAATTCGACAAGCTATCGAGAAACGATCAATGCTGGGAATTGAACGCAACTATAACCGACGCCACGGGAAGCATCGATGCGACATTTTCATCCGAGGTATGAACGTATCGTCGAATCTTTTAATTAATCTACCATCTCCCGACACAGTACCAATCTTTGTTCGCAATATTTGTTTTTTTAGATTCTCGAGGCAACGTTGGGATTCAGTGTATCGGAATTTTCACGAAAAAAGAAACTGATAAAAACGGATCCAAAGCTAAAAGAGCACTTGAGACAGGTGACTTTACGCGGATAATACTGGAGGTAGTGGCTACGATAAAACGGCGCTAACAAATTGATGGAAATGAATTTTTTTGCAGGATTTTCGTAACGCAGAAATGAAATTTAAAAACCTGGATGGCCCGTTTCAACTGGAGCTGGCGCACAATAAAAAGCCAAAAGTCATTAAATTACCGTGCAAATGAGTGTTTTCTGGTAACTCAAGTTTTAAACTTATTCTCGTACTTGGTATATTTTTCTTAATTGTCATTTTCATATATTCTCGATTGCGCATTGCGCCGTTTCGTCACCGGGATCTGCCTTTTATACAACTCGGCTGCATACGAGACGATCAATAAACACACGGCTTAAGGCTATCGTGGCTAGCTAGTAAAAGTACATTGATAAATTATTCGAAAACGCATATATCACAAAAAATAAAATAAAAAAGCGTAAATTAGAGGAGGATTACAAGAGAAAAGAGCTTTAGGCAAAGGCAAATTTCAAAATTTCATTATTTTGATGCGTAACACGATCTGCCGTTGGATGTGCTTTATTCGGGCGACAGAATATTCGAATGTATCGAAGCGGTGGGAAAGAAGGAGAGGAAGGACCAGAGCCGTGCGACACGAAAAACTCGATGTTCGGTCTCTGGTAACGCGAATCGTAAGGTCCTCTATATAACGGGTATTTACAAATGATGGAGGTAAATCGAAACGCGGTTCGGACGACAAGTAAAACAAATAAATAAAGGATCGTTTTGAGAAGGCATTGTAAGACAAAGTTGTCCGGACGGAAACATGACAATACTTTTGTCTATTGATGAAATCGGTGAGGAATTTGTACGATCGAGAATCGTCCCGTGGTTAATTATACGCGAGTCTCGCTTCCACTGTGATACTGCTTCCTGTACTTTCTGTGTTTCTTACGAGGAGCAGCGGCGCTCGTGACACGAGACACCAATTGAGTATTTTTTATGTTCGGATGCTGATGCGAAAGATGAGATCCTGACGAAGTGAGTCGTTGCGGTTGCGTGAAATGACTCATATGATGCACCTGAGTATGCTCGTAGGTGGTTGGACCGGTCGAACCTGGGCCAGCGGTAGCGCTGTAACAGTGAACAACAGCTGGAAGAGGATGAGGATGACATTTGTAGGGTGGCTGATTGCAAGGGGCCAGTCTTCTGCAAAGATCGATCACGTTCGGCCACCACATCCAAGCTCCGGCGACTGCCCCACCACCCAGACAAACTATCAGTCTCAGGATGAAAACTTGAAGAAGCGGCTTCGAAGGTGCTCTCGGTCCGGACGAGGGCTCGGGCGCTCGCAACCACGAGTCGCGACTCCACCACTCGTAAAAAATCGTGCATGTCAGACAAATCATGATGATCCCGTAGAAACACGCGAACAGTCCGATTCTTCTTAGGAGATATTTTTGCCCGTTGTAAATATCTTGCGGTGTTTTTGAGGCCTCGATGCGATGTCTAACGAGCGGATTTGTGTGCTGCTGCTGCTGCTGTTGCTGGCCGGCATTGACATTCGAAGACGAGAGCATGACGGGCGAGGCGCGTCGAAAAAACAATCCCGCCATACCGATCAATAGGAACATGACTCCGAGAACAAGGTAGACCAATTGAGGCACCAGTACCAGTAACAACAGCGACCTCGTGCTTTGCTGGCCCACGTAGCAATTTCCTGCAATAATTCAGTAATTTACTATATTCTTCAATTTTATAAAATCGGGTTATCCCTCTTTTTTTTGTTCGTTAATTTGATCTAGGTACCGCGTGTTTTGTCCACGGCAGCGAACCCGACTTGCTTCACTATATTTCCAAGTATTATAAATAAAGGATATAATATGTATATACGTGTATATAGAGAAATCCGGTGGCTGCCGAGCGCCGATCACGAAAGCATTCAATGCAAATACGCGGAGAACACGCGGAGAACCCGCTCTACAGCTTTTGTCCTCGATCTCCTTTTTCTCCTCTCCCTCATTTTGTGTGTGCGTGCCGTCGCGCGTATCCAATCGTACACACACACACACACACACACGCTTATGCATACCGCTTCTCTAATATATCGGGCACGACGCTGTACTATGGGACAAATATTTTTACTCACGCAAACTCTCTCTACCAATATGAATTTCGATAACTCGCAAATACGAATAACGCTTTATACAAGACGAAAAGTACCAAGTTTTTACCGGTTAATTCGTCGGCATCGACATCCCTCGTGACAAGAACGGCAATCGTATGAGCAGCTGGAAATCCCCAAGCGGCAACAGCTCCGACCGTCGAGAAGCCCTGCTCAAGACCAAAACCGTCCTCCTCTTTGTTGCTCGCATTCCTCGCGCAGGTTCGACTCCATTTTCGAGCAACGATGCACCACCATCCGGACAATACGACCCACCTATGTTCCCCGCAAATACCCAAATAACCCATTAATTAAGTAAATTTATCAGCTTTTTCACTCGTACGACGATACACGTATGTGCTATAGTGACGCAATATACAAATGTGGATAATTTTATTCCGACTGGTATTTATCGCCTCGTAACAAGGGGTCATTCCATTTGGGAACAGGAACAGTTGGGCGCGTGTGCAGGATAGATTATGGTTGTGATGACGGTGGTGATGATGATGATGATGGCCAGAGCGCGGAGAGCAAAGCAAAAGAGGGATAGATACGAGCCGCGCACACGTATACGCCTCCTCGTCGCACGATGCACCGCGCTTATTTACATAAAATAATTGATTGCCCGCCGAAAAAAAAGATGCGAGCGCGCATCCCTTATGGAAATTGCCTCGTATTTTACGAGGACGACTCGAAGCAATGCGGCCCGACAGCGGCCGACCGGCCTCCCTCCCTCCCTCCTCTTTCGTCCTCCTCCCAAAAGCTTCGCTCTTGGATAATTTCGTATCGTCGAATAAATCGTCGATAGTCATACGCGTATAACAAATGGTCGTAAAAATATTTTTACTTGCCTACTGATGTATTATTTTGAACTTTGTCGAAATAGCATCTACGCGTTCGCACGATTCGCCGCTTCGGTTATACTTGCCGGATACAAAGTCTACCATAATGCTTTCGATAATGCTTATGAATTATGATACGCGCACCATTCAACAGCCAACAAGACCGATGAGAGAAGAAGAGGAGGAGGAGGAGGAGGAATAAGAAGAACATCGCTCCTCATCTCGTGGCCAAGAGAGTGGCGAACGAGGAGAAAGCGAGACCCACAACGAGTGGATGAGTGGAGTGGAACTTTGACTAGCCGCGGGGTATATAATCAGCAAGATGAGACGAGACGAGTCGAGACGAGACGCGAAAGGGGTATAGTCATTTCGTGTTTGTTTTGTTAGTTAGCGAGTCGTTATGCGCGCCAATAGCACGGTCACCCTTGCTCGGCAGTCAGCAGGATCCCTGCCGAGTCCCCTTATGGGCTCTCGCTCCTTCGCGAGGCCTGCGGCCATACGACAAATACACCCTTTATACATATTTTTTTCCTTTACTTTGTTCATTTCTCTCGTATCCCGAGGAGGCTACAATTGACACAAACAAAACGTCAAATTGTAAAAGCAGCGGCGGTTCTTATAATAAACCAAGTTGCATATTGCACCGCTGCGCGGTTCGACGAAGATGGTGCCGGGGTGGCTTGCCCCGCTCTCCTTGGAACTCGTCCGGCGGTAGAATAATAGCGTCTGCCCTGGCATGTCTCGGGCGTTCTTTCTCTCTCTCTCTCCCTTTTTCCCTCCTCCCGAGAGGACTATATATCGAGGTTCGAGAATAAGGAATGCCATTGACTCTGCATGCGGATATCCAACTATATAACAGCGAGGCTTCTCGTTGCCTCCGATACGAGCCACGACGTGTACCCGTTGGACTCGCATCCAACGGGTGAATTTTCAATTTTTCAAAAGTCCAACAAACATATCGGTCGTCAACGTCCTATACATAATGGACAACAATATTGGTGGCATGGCTACGATATAATATCGGAAGGAAAAATGTGGAGCTTGTACGAAGGTAGTCGATATCCCGTGGCAAATGATAAGAACGATCGGCCGTTGCTCGACATCGGCAAACTCTGCTCCGTTCGGGCTACCCGTTAGACGGTACGAGAGAAGACGAGAGGGGCCGGTGGTGAGCGGGATGAGAGCCCGCGAGGCCCTCAACGACGCGGAGAACCAGCACGTCGAGCGAGAAAAGGGGGGAATCTCCTCGCACAGTTCTCTCTCGCTTGGCGCGATGAGAGTCGGAGGCTCGTTAGCGGCACGAGGGGAGCCACGGAGCGCTGTTGCCAGATTGTTATCCCTACCTCGGATCTTACCGAACGAAAAGCACAAGCCCGATAGCTACTACTGCGTATTTATTTTTTCATCTCCTCCCGTACCAACGAGCCCTTTCGTGGAACAACCTGCCAAGAGGGAGGGAGACGATATGCCGTACCTAGGTACCTACCAACCGAGAAAATTTACAAAATGTCCATCATAAAGAAGGAGGATTCATGTCGATGACGATCGCAACGACGACGGTAACGAAAATGAGTATGGAGAAAGGACACGAAAGGCTAGCGATAGAATTAATCGAGCTTTGAACTCACCAGACACTTGCCGCATAACCGAAGTAATAAAGCAAGAGAAATACGACGGCGCAATAAGGATTTGCAAGTCCATCCTGCGTGAGATATAGTTGTTGCTGTTGTTGTTGCTCCTGTTGATGATGGTGGTCGTGGTGCTGTTGTTGTTGTTGTTGTTGTTGCTGCTGTTGTTGTTGTTGTTGCTGTTGTTGTTGTTGTTGTTGCTGCTGCTGCTGCTGCTGCTGCTGTTGAGCGACCATCGCCGCCGCCGCCGCCGCAGTGGCCGCTTGATCCTGAGTATGCGGAGGTAGAGCGGACATGCAGGCTACCGCGAGTCGACCCGCCGACAAACGAATTACGTAGCCGACACCGACCGCCGCGTGACAAAAGATCACAGTGGCGATCGCACTTTCTGCGTTGCGCATCAATGACAAATATACAATTTAATTTTGTTTAGTTACCGACCTAGGTAATGCATACGTTTACGTATCAAGTACCGAGAGAGGATGAGTACTAACCACCGGTATTAGCGATCCTCGCCGACTGTTTGTACCGAGGTCTCAGAAAAGTAAGAAAAGCCCCGACGACCGATGTCAGACAGAGAGTCGCCAGAGCGGTCATCCATGATTCGGTCAATCCTTTTTCTCGCTCCGACCAAAGAATATCGGCGTCGCAAGCCGCGGCGCATCTTCCCGAACGATTCAGGAATATATAGAGGCCCGACTTGGCGTACAAGGAGCAACCCCAGGGTCCGTTTCCATCACCGATCGCCTCCACATGCAAACGATACATAGAAATCCGTTCTTGTCGTATAGTCTTATCATAGTCGTTGTCCCTACGTTAACGTTAATGCCCTCGTATATAGACGCGCGAATAGACAAACCTGTATAGGATTGACCGGACCAGGCTCACCCGGTCCCTCCATGCACATGTGCCGATGGTTGTTCTCGGGCGGAAATTTCGAACAGTTCAATGCCGTCGGCCACGGAAAGCCGAAGCCTTGAAGAACGGGATAACACCGAGCGCGAACTTGCTCGCACAAACCTCGACACGGGCCGATCGGCGAAGATACCTTTTCCGTGCACATCGGGGCATAAACCGAGCACAAAAAGAGATGCAACTGGGCGCTGAAAGTCGAGAAATTAAATAAATATGGGCAAGCATCGTACCGAGTATCGGAGAGAGAATACACCGGTTGGGCCGAGATCCACACAGGGCATAGGTATTCCGAATGATTTATCGTTACTCGGCGCCATCACCTGCATCCGTATTGAATAAGTGGGCTGAAAGTCTGCAGAGTAAAATCGGCATCTCCTTGAATCTCGTGTCCAACGAGATTTGGCATTGTCGTAACGTTGTAACCGAGGCCACGACACATCTCGATTCTAATCGGTTCGCACGTACCTCCCTCGCTTGTTCTTATTAACAACGAGATCGCGATAGTTACCCCGAACCACCGCATTCTTCCACGCCTTCCTTTTTCTCTTTTCCGATCTTTACGCGCTTTTTTAATCTCGCCCCTACTCTTTTCCATCGATATTATTGGCATTTCAACACCGCGATACGACACGCGCCGTTTTCACGAAAAATCCTAATTTAGTTTAGCTTTATTCTGCATCATCTTTGAAAATTGCTGACAAGAAGAACGAGAGACGTATCATCGTCGTCGTCGTCGTCGTTGTTGTTGTTGTCGTCTCTCTCGCCAAATATGGCATTAATTCGTAGATCTCTCGCAATCAGCGCACGCAGCTTCCCCACTTGTTTACCGATACATCGATGTTCCTCGTGGCTTTACGAGGCCACGAGGAAATAAACGTAAAAATATGTTGGAACGTATATTTTCGCCAACTTTCAACGGTAAAACTTTCACAAACTCGGTTATTTAATTCTAGCAAACGAACGATCGAATCACAACAATTTAAGCTGTTGTTTAGATACGCGTATCAAAATTGTCGAGCTTTCTTGATTAAATTTTCCATCGCTTATAAAAGTTTAAAAACGAGCCGCGCGACGATGTATCCTTTCATCTAGAGTATTCGCGTGTTACTGACCGTCCGAAGTCAGACTGTTCGACTGTGTGATGGGATGTTGGCCATGTTGGGGACGGGGTACAGGAGAGCGCGATAGAAGTTGGAGCGCTCGCGCTACGCCATCATCGAACGGCGAGGCCACGAAGCCCACCACCAAGCCCAAGATGCCGAGTCCGAACGGCAAACAACGAGATACCCCCACGAATTATTTAACCATCTACCATCTCCGTCCATTCCTCGAAAATATAATTGGCACTTTCCCGTTCCATGATCCACGATCGATCCGAAAATAATGTCCGACGTTATGCTCGTTCCTCGTTCAATTTAATTCCATTCTTCTTATTAGGTTATTGGATTATTTTCTACATTAACAATAAGAAGAAGTAGTAAAGCGAATGGGTTGGACGAGGCTTCTTCTCTCACTCCCGGTCATCGGTCGTTAGGATTTTTTCGTACGGCCTCGTACATCGTCCGATCGACTTGTTCAATAAATTTGTCGATATTGTCTCTGCACCGAAGAGTCTCACCGCGAAACATCTCGAAGCAATTTTGAAGCTACGCGGTATATAACGATAATGAGAGATACATAAGGTAATGCAGCCATCATGGTACTCGACCATCGAACCTTGTCCTTGTCGATGATCGAGACGCCCCGAGAATCATACACGGCGTAATCCTTTGTTTCCGAAGATCGTCCGGGTTTTCCGAGCAAGCGGTCGAGCGTCCGCTCAGCCTCTTCGATATCGAGATTATTACGGACCGAGTGCGCCTCGTCGATGCACGCCAGTTTGTCAATCCAGTAGTTGTCATAATTGTCGAGGCGGCCCTCGTCTACCATGCCTGTCAATTAACAAACCCAAACCGATTAACAACAAACGAAAGGTTCTCTCGGCGCCGCATCTCGTTATTATCAATATTTTTTTTCCGCGAGAACCCACCACTTTTTAATCGGCCGGTCATACTCTCGCTCAACGTAACGCTCTCTTCATCATTCTCGGACGGTAATACGGGCTCGTCTTGTCCCAATTTCGCCTCGCACGCTGCCACATCTTGGTTCATTTTACTGCCAGCTATATATACATTTAGAAAAAGTACCCAGACTTCGTATTATTTCACAGAACGGTAATTTAACTTTTTCCCGTATCGTTCCGCCAACCGAAAATATCACCTCCCGATACGCTTCTGGTCCAAGTGTCATACATTTTATTTCATCCGATCGAGACAGGCGCGTAGCGCGATTTTCCGACAAAAGCAGATCGCGCTCGAGCGTCGACCCGAGTGGAGAGGCAGAAAGACCCAATTACACTATAATTATAATGATATAAATTTATTTGCACGCTACAGCTTATATATTTATGCCCTGTACGAATACGTTCGCATACACCCATAAAAGACTATTCGTGACGAAATTTGCGATACATTGCAGACCTACGTATGGATTTATTATCATATATATATAATAATAATATTATAACAATATTAAGGATTTCTCGTATTTTGGCCATGATTGAGATCCCAGTAATGTTCACCGTATTCTTCGTTTTTGTTTCCCCAACGAACCTGTGGCACACACACACACACGCCCACACACATATACAACAATCAGTGATTATTCATCGTATAGCGTATCGTATTTTTCCGTTCCGACCACCACCAAATTATTCCCGTACCGTCAAATTAATTACATACAGGAGGAACAAGGGGCGATGGCTAGAATAGTACGATTGGGCTATTATTCGATCGATGGATCGTATCATTTTTTTTCGTAGCGACTAAGAACCCATTAAATTAGCGTATCGACGTTCTTCATTGCACACGATATTAATTACCTTGCCCTGATGCTTATTCTCCTTCAGATCCTTTCGCTCGAATCGCTGCTCCCACTCGTTCGGATTCTCGCAGACGTGGCCAAATTGTATCTCGAAAGGCTCCAGATGTTCCGAAAATATATCCCTGTGGGTATTTGCATAACTTCGACATTGACGGGCATCGAAAATGGCAACGAGTAAATATAATAAAATATGGCGATAATCATTGGAATATGTACCTAAAATATCGCCCGTTGCTCAACAAATTAACGAGAACTTGTCGCGGTAATTCGTTATCGGTCCTCCCTCGGATCAAACTTGTATCTCTATGTACGTCCATCATTTTATCACCATCGTCGTATTTATGTTCTCGACGGCTTCCCGACGAAACGATAATAATATTGGTCACGGCTAATACCATCGTTGGATATCCTATAGCCAACATGTTGCGTACGAAATATTCCCAATCTCTTTAATGTGTCCAACGATAATATATCGTTTCAATCAGAATCGAGGAAGGTACCGACGTACACTGTGCTCCAATTTGTCACTGAACGAGCGTAGCGCGCTCTACGACATTTTCTTTCCATCTTTTTTGTTGCTTGCTGATGCCAAGACGCGTGCACGCTCGGCTGATCGTGGTTTCGTGAGAGCAGCGGGAAAGGATCGTTGTGCTTGTAACTTGTGCGACCGACACCCAACGATAAATATCGACCAATCGACAAACTTTATTTTACACGAAATATAACGAGCGATAAATACATAGTATTGGATAATTTTGGCAGATTACGCAACATTCCTCGTCCGGTTGACCACCTACTATTTCTCCAAGTTAACTGGATAACTGTGCTTCGCACACTTTATCATCGATTGCATGAGTTTCACGAAACCCGTATCTTTTGGTTTCTCTAAACCACGCAGCACTCGATTCTTCATTACGGAGACAAATTCTCGGTTGCTCAGTTGACCATCCACTGGAAATTCGAGGATCAAAAAAAAAGACAAAACTTTCATTACAAATTATGTCGAAATCTCAATAAACAAAACAATGACAACGACAACAACAACAACAACAACAATAATAGCCTTCTTTCAGAACGGTTGATTACTCACTGTTCTCATCAAATATCGTGTAAACGATCTGAATAACGTGATCATCCAAATCCACGTGGGCCACTGTCTTTGCAACGTGTTTCAAGGTAGCTATGAAATTTGCGAGATTCAAGACGATTGACCATCGTGAAGGAGGAAAATTTCAAATGAAAGTACGAGATCGTATTACCTTGATCGATAGATGCCCCGGCAATATGATAAAAAGTCAAAGCCGTATCTACGTCGTTAATATTATTTAAGAAGTGGAAAAACTTGAGATAGTCCTCTTTATTAATACCCTTGGCGTTGTCCTTGAAACTGTCGAAAGATGAAAAGCAAATTTTTCGAATGACGTCGCATTTCTGATAGACAGAGAGAGAGAGAGAGAGAGAGAGAAAGAAGAAATAATAATGGAAGATAAACGAGAAACCTTTTCTTGACTTTTTTCAACATTCGCGCCTTCTTTTTCTCAGGATATCCGGCGTATGCCAATAATAATTCCGTAAAATCTACCTCCGTTATATTTCCATTACCGTCGGGATTACGACGTTCAAACTGCAATGAAAAACAAATGTTTTCGACTTTTGTGTTCCTCGCGCTCAATCGAGATAGATGTTTCGGAGAAAAAAATGTGAATCACCTCGAGACTGAGTATTTCTTTTTGCAGTTGCTCTTGGAAGTCTAGAAATTTCTCAATCGTTAATTTTTGCTTCATATGTGGGCCGAAAAAATATGTCGTTAATGCAGAGTTGACGCCCTGAAATCATAATGAGATCCATCGATGAGTGTGAGAGAACAAAAGGGAGCAAAGTATTCGGTTTAAAGGTCGAGAATTCGAGTGTTTTGCCTTGAAGGTATTTCCCGTATTGGCGTGGTCTCGATGACGATTACCGATACTCGTCTGTTGACGAATCAACGTTGCAACCTTGCCAAATTCTTCAGAGTCAACATCGCCATCCCCGTTGAAATCAAACATTCTAAATGCAATTTCAAAATGACGTCTGGAAGCTGCGGGCAAGAGGAGAAAAGCCATTTAAATGTATATCCCATTTTGAAAGTCAAGTTATCGGAGCGCTGCTAATTAGGATTTGGAACAAACGAGACTCACTCGAGAGAACCGTCAGCAAAAATATGTAATCGGAAAATGAAATGAGCCCGGAACTGCCAAGCTTATAAAATATACTATTCTCGTCCAACTCCAGTTCCAATTTGGCTTGAACATTCTGTAAAATCATTCTCGAAGCTTATCGCGTTACGAGTAACTTGTACAACAGTGGCCATTATGATATCGCTTCATACCTTGGGATCGACGCGTTTATATTGATCCAAACCAAGACCTGTAAAACAATATAATTGTTCACGTTACGATATTTCGTTAACCAATGAGATACGAGATAACCATTTATTGTACACTCGTTATACGATATAATATTAATGAGATGAAAAGGAGAAGCGAATATTCTTCATTTTATTACTTGTGATAACTCAAACGACCAAGAATCATATCATTATCATAGCCATGCACTAGCAATACTAACAATTTCAAATAACAATAAAAACAATAAAAAATGTACAAATAATAAAATTGATAGGCACTATATAAGGGGAATTAGGCACGAATATGGAAGATGTTACAATAGCGTGACAATTTACCGTCGGGCTGTTTAACACCGGGAGTCATCGATCTCAAGAAATCGTCCGGCGTCATAAAAACCTCGTGGGTATGATCGTTGAAGACGATTTGAAGCGTTGCAAAATACCGAAATACTTTGTCGGGCGTTGAATAGTGTCGCATACGATTTTCGTACTCTATTATCTGCGTGTCAGTAGCATAGAGATAACGTTAATGACGCGCATGCACTCGAGCAACATATGTTACGAGCGTACAACGTTAGTATAGCGAGAAAGAGTTAAGTCGTAACGAGGAAGCGTCGATCGCGAGTGCCCTCGTATTACGTTCCTCACAATTTGTCCGTGGCCCTCCCCCCTCTATCACCTTCACGTAAAATTACAATTAGTATAATCTTATGTATGTAGAAGCGGAATAACGTCCAGTCCCGATCGGAAGAAAAAACCAGCCAATAATCCCTCCGATCGTTTGGTCAAATACAAGTTATTCTTTGTTATCGTATAGCACAATCGATCCAGTGTTAACCATATAGCCGAGTATCAAGAGGAAAGGAAGATGCGCGCTAACAAAATACAAGCTACAAAGTTTTTTACCATCTGGTTGTTTCATGCCAGGTGTAATGGCTCTTAAGAAATCATCGGGTGTCATGTAGATTTCTGTACCTTCCAAATTAGTCACTTTGACCGTAGCGAAATATCGAAATATTTTGTCCGGGGTTGAATACGCCCTCATCCTATTCTCATACTCTATTATCTGCAACCAACTCTCGACTGTTGATTTATACGAAACTCTTCGATTACCGAATGTGCGCCGCTTTCTCAACGTCGACCGAGTATTATTTTTAAGGTCTAATTCATTAAGGCGTACCTCATCGACGCATACTTATATAGAAAAGCAACAATGTCAAATGTATAACGATCGACTTTAACGTGGTTCATCGTTTAACCTTTCTATCGCGAAATCCAACTTTCTGCTTTCTCGTCTTTTTCTTCTTGGGCCCCACCGCTTCCGCATGCCCCGTGCAATCTGTCTCTTCTTTGACCGCTTCTTTCGTATCCGTAATCATCTCCGCTGCCTCCACTCGCGGCACCAACTTTGACTTTACCCTGTGCATTGGAATATTTTTCGTTCAATCTTTACCGTTCGATTACAATCTCTGTCTCTGTTGAAAGTTTAAACATAAATATATACGGAGCCCGAATTCGCGTACACCAGAGATTCAGCCGTTCTCCTATAGGAGAATGCGCCGAAACTTTAACGAGTCGAACATATATCAAACAGAGAGAAAGATCGATTTCGGTAAAACATTATGATCGACGTACTTTACGAGCTCGCGTATCGTCGTACGTACCATTTCCAATTGATGTGGATTCCTACTAATGCCGAGACGCTCAGGAAACAAACCACCAGTCTTGCCGATGAAATCTCGACTCTGGCATGCCCGAAATTGCGGTAGCAACGTTCTTGCTCGAATCTACCACAGTTTGGATTTATCAAATGGATATTCGATCGGTTGACACCGACGAGGCGCAACAGACTCGGAAGAGAGTAACTTTGATTGTATCTCAATTGTAGGAGCCGTCGAGATCCGCACACAAGCATTATCGTATCTTATTTATCTGAAATGACAATTATGCTGCGATATAATTTAATTATTTTTAACAATTTTAACGTAAACTGCGTGTTGCATCCTTGTAATACCACCAAAATTTTATCAAACGAATTTACTATTTTAAGGCTTTCGACGACAAAACCGTTCGATTGTTATATACGAAGGCGTTATCATTCGTACCGTACGAAAGAATAGTATTATTATTATTGCGTGACACGAATAGTTTGGAAAGAACGATTATTTTCATTGAAACGGCTGCTCGTACAAGTCACGATAATGTCTTAAAAAAGTGATAATATATCACAATGCAGCGGGCGATGTTATTCTAAATCATTAGTAGCGAGGGATCACGCTCGATGGATCACTACTCTATGATTAACCGTGGGAAAAACCTTTTTAATTTTTAACTTATCTTTTGTAAATAATTATCGGAAAATTTCTGTGGATCGAGTTACCGACTTTCGTCACTCGGATTGTAATGGTCATAAAAATGGATAGAATACTTAACCTCGTCGACCAATTATTACCGAGACAATTATTCCATTTAACTTACGTCCACCCGAGTCTTGACTACACACTACCTTCTACGGATAATTTAAAAAACAAAAAATCGTTTAATGAATTCCGGTGTAACGTTGTAAATTTGAAGATACGTACATCCACATACACAAATTACACTACTGCGTATCCACAACTGATACTGCACCGACTGCCCTTCGTCCGCTGGGAAACTGGGACTGACTGGGAGCATAGCTGCCAGATCGCGCGCGAAATGTACCCCCACTCTAGCGTCCTGCGCGCCCATCACACAATCATAGTAGCGCGTGTCCGTGAGCGAACGATGCTCGGACATCTTCGGAAAGAGCCGAGCGCGGTCGGGCAACTTCGACCGTGCCTTCGGCAGCTACACCAATACATGGACGCTGAGCCCGTTCATGTGCGGCCAAGCCGAAACTGAGGCTTCGAGCGAAAAAGCAATCTGATGGGAAGACCAGAGGCTCAAATTTTGTTTATTTTTTTTTTCAATATTTTTTTTTTATATTTATACGAAGTGAAGGTGACCACCCACACATTCATTTACCAAAGTAGTACGCGCGCAACTCTTAAGAACTTTCTAAAAAATCGACTTTTAAAAATTGCCTAGCCCGATAAAAGAAGCTCACGTTTGAAATTTGTTAACTGGTCGAGTGGTCGAGTGGTGAGCGTACTCGACTAATAACTGCTAGGTTGCTGGGTCGAATCTTGCCCGTGGGTACCTTTTTTTCGATTTTTATACCCATCAATAAATTAATTTTATAATCATAATTGAAACGCTACTTCTACAGAACAAATATTCACTTTTTTTTATTTCAATAATGCATTTCTTTATATAAAATATATTGGTGGTGCACATGAAATACAAAATAATATATACATATATTACCGACGAAAAATTTCCGGACAAAAGTTGAAAACAGTGCCGGAACAGATTTTTATGCCACTTCGCCGGTAGTTGCCCTCGGCCAATTTAACCAACCCCATTTTAAAGAGGAGGGATTTACCTTCATTTTGGCTTTTTAAAAAAAAAATCACGATTTTTTTTTACAATGATCACACAGTTTTGAACACGACCATTATTTCTCGTTTTTTTGTTTTTTTTCGAGTGGACCTCGTTTGTGGTAAAAAAAATTGTAACGTAAATGCGTTACAAATTTTCGTGAATTTTTTTTAAGCCAAAATGATGGTAAATCCCTCCTCTTTAAAATGGCGTTGGTTAAATTGGCCTAGGCCAACTACCGGCGAAGTGGCATAAAAATCTGTTCCGGCACTGTTTTCAACTTTTGTCCGGAAATTTTTCGTCGGTAATATATGTATATATTATTTTGTATTTCATGTGCACCACCAATATATTTTATATAAAGAAATGCATTATTGAAATAAAAAAAAGTGAATATTTGTTCTGTAGAAGTAGCGTTTCAATTATGATTATAAAATTAATTTATTGATGGGTATAAAAATCGAAAAAAGGTACCCACGGGCAAGATTCGACCCAGCAACCTAGCAGTTATTAGTCGAGTACGCTCACCACTCGACCACTCGACCAGTTAACAAATTTCAAACGTGAGCTTCTTTTACCGGGCTAGGCAATTTTTAAAAGTCGATTTTTTAGAAAGTTCTTAAGAGTTGCGCGCGTACTACTTTGGTAAATGAATGTGTGGGTGGTCACCTTCACTTCGTATAAATATAAAAAAAATATATTGAAAAAAAAAATAAACAAAATTTGGGCCTCTGGTCTTCCCATCAGATTGCTTTTTCGCTCGAAGCCTCAGTTTCGGCTTGGCCGCACATGAACGGGCTCAGCGTCCATGTATTGGTGTAGCTGCCGAAGGCACGGTCGAAGTTGCCCGACCGCGCTCGGCTCTTTCCGAAGATGTCCGAGCATCGCTCGCTCACGGACACGCGCTACTATGATTGTGTGATGGGCGCGCAGGACGCTAGAGAGGGGGTACATTTCGCGCGCGATCTGGCAGCTCTGACTGGGAGTGATGTTTCACCAGAATATGTCTATATATACACGGAGAGAGAGAGAGAGAGAGCAAGAGAGAGAAAAATAAAGCGAGAGAAGAGAGAAGCCCGTCTTCCGTACACACGACGCGTGTATACACTGCGGTGACAGCACAAATTAAAATTATATATTGGTATATTACTAAAAGTCTTTAAAATGCTTGAAATTTCGAGACTGGAAGTGAACCTCAAGAGACTTTTAAGTCGTTGTGAATTAATGGCGAAAGAAGATTCCCATCTCGAAGATTGGAAGCTTGAGAAAGTAAGAGCTCGCTTGGTTCTTCCAATCCGTCTACTCGATCCTCTTGATAATGATTAACGTTTGATTAATGAAGAACTTTTGTGTTCCTTATTGAAGTTAATTCAATGGAGGGTGATGCTTTGCTTTTGCTCTTATGTTAACCATCTTTGGAGAAAAAACGATCGAAAATTTGTTAGGTTATGTCGAGTTGGCACTTTATGTACCAAGTGAAAAAAGATTTATTTGATGAAACTACCGATACCGTTAATTCAAATATATGAACGAGTATTTGTCTCCGTAGTATATATTGGCTCTGGATGATATACTGAGAGAGTTGCAAGCGTGTCCAAAGTAAGCAAAATACACGAAGCTTTTGGCATCTATCGCGTTAATTTCACACTGTTTAAATTAAGACTATACAAATTTTTTAGCAAACCTTCGCGCGATACATTGTCGGAATATACAAGGCGAGTGGATTTTTTGAAAGGCATAATTAATAGTTCCAAGCTGACGAATCCGATCGAGAGAATCGTTGCTGCACAGATGTTACCGAGAAATTCGAGTATGTCAATGGACTCGAGTGGCCCGAGCGTAATGTCTCAGATACATCAAAAGACGACGGCAAAGTATGGCCGAGAGTTGCGGGGCGAACTATTGAATATGGATGGAGGTATGGGTAAGCGCCGGTGCAAACGAGCCCAGCTGCGTTTGCCGCTGGGAATTGTACTTGGAACCAACGAGCTTATTATATCTCATTCCGAATTAGGAAGCGTCGAGTCGAAGACCATCGGTAACGTTCGGCAGCGTCGTGGTTTGGCAAACTCACCGGCGCAAGATCAAGATTTGGATGCTCTTCTCAAATACAATAGAAACATGCAAGAGAAAATTGCTGAAAACATGATTCTAATGACGAGCAGTATCAAAGAGCACGCTTTAACCGCAAGTACTATTATCAAAAGAGACATCGGTTCGTTGGAAAAGTCGGACAAATTGACCGATATAAATGCCGTCAAATTACGAACCGAGTCGTTGAAACTCGAAGAACACACGAAATCGAGCTGGAGATGTTGGGTATGGCTCATGGTAGCGTTCGTTTTCTTGGTCTTTTTTAGTAAGCATACACTTTTATCTCTCGGCGTTGGCCACTGTGCAATAATAATTATCGTTTCGGGATACATTCCATAAGCACGGGCACAAATATTTACTCTTTTTTTTATTTTATTTCAGATATGGTACTTTTTATGAAGATGGCTAAGAAAAAGCCTTAGTAATGCCTCGCATTATATCCCTATTGGTACAACAAAATTTTCTCATTGTGAGTTATAGGTACGATGCAACGATCGAAAAACATGGAAGAATGTCGGCGATGTGTAATATATATATATATATATATAGGTTTTCATAGCAGAGTATACGATAAATGAGGATAATTTGCATATAATCGCTCGACGCTGTCTAGCAATTTATATTTATACCATTTCTGTGCTTTCTCTTCGTACGCAATCCATTATTGTACGAGACGAGACAAGAGATCTAAATGTTGAGAATTATGTACAATCGTTGAGAATTAATGATACGAGAAAGGAGATCTATCTTTCATCTCTGGCTACTAGCCATCCTAGCCATCGCGCGTTCACTACCCAAAACGAACGGTATTACGACAGCACTCATAGGCCAAGGGCAAAGAACCAACACCAATAATTGGCATTTATAAGCGGAAAGCGGGAAAGCGTCTAATGCGAATGTAGCCTTAGGCTCGCTCTCTTGGTTTCGCGTTACCACAGAGACACGAGCGGCCAAATCTAGCGTCCCTAAATGTTTCTTGTGGCAACGTTATAATCGTTTACGTGTCTTGACTTACTTCATGTTTCCAATCATTCCAATATCTACATAGGTGCTCGATCAAACAGCATCGAGTGAGCGAAACGAGCAACACAATTCGTGTACAACTGTCGTAAACAAATAATACACACAATGAGTAACATTTATATACAAGAACCACCGACTACCGGCAAAGTACGTAAAAATCTAACTCCTTTCGCATAAAAGAAAAAATACAGGCAAAATGTATGCATTTATCCATGTAATATATATAGAATAGAGCAGAATGTATAGTTGGAGAAGAGAATAAGAGAGGTTAAATAGTATCTCTTATAGCCTTGCCTCACTGTATTATGTTTTTGAGGAAAAGGTATCGAATTATTAGCCTCGATAATGTGGCTTCCGGAGCCCATCTTGAAATAAAAAAAATAAATAAAGCTTGCACTCGTTATCGGCCGGTGTGTATATTTAGTACCTTTGGATGCGGCGGTACATGTCTATGTTCGACAGGTCGTACTCAAGACATCGGTGGGTGATCTCGAGTTGGAATTATGGACAAAAGAAGCACCAAAAGCGTGCAGAAACTTTATCCAATTATGCATGGAGGGCTACTACGAGAATACAATATTTCACAGGGTCGTCAAAGGTTTTATCGTTCAGGGTGGAGATCCGACGGGCACTGGACAGGGTGGTCAAAGTATTTATGGAAATGCGTTCAAGGTCGGTGCTTTCTCACGAGCGGTTGACAATACGATGTACTTTTTAACGAAACTAGAGCTTTCCAGGACGAGTTTCACACACGATTGCGCTTCTGCCGAAGAGGCTTGCTCGCGATGGCGAACGCCGCTAAGGACGATAACGGATCACAATTTTTCTTCACTCTGGGCGCTACGCCCGAATTGCAAAATAAGCATACGATATTTGGGAAAGTGACGGGCGAAACGATTTATAACATGCTCAAACTCGAGGAAGCTCTAGTGGACGAGGTAAGTGCGGCTTAGGGCGCGCGTACGATCGATTTCTCGCTCGGTCTCATTATTGCATCGTATTTCAGCACGATAGGCCCCTCTATCCGCAAAAAATTCTCAAGACCGAAGTCATAACAAATCCATTTAAAGATATCGAACCACGCGATTGCGGAAAATGTCGAGTCGTCGAGAAAAAAGAGGGCGTCGATGAGAAAAGAGCTAAGCCGGGCGTCAAGTGAGTCACATATACGTTCGGGTGTACATACGGCAATATTAGAGTTTTTGCGTTGATCACGGCCACAGGAACTTCAAGTTGTTATCGTTCGGCGAAGAGGCGGAGGAGGACGAGGAGACGAGCTTGGTTTTGAATAAGCGATACGGCGGTAAGAGTAAATCGGCCCATGATAACTTGACGGATCCAAAATTAAGTTCGGTGCCCGCGATCGAGAGTCAGTTTGAATCGAGCGAGCGACACGCCCGACGCAGCGACGATGAAAATAACATTGATTCTTCAATGACGAACGAGTCTCGGTAAATATTAGACATTGCTCACCCGATTTTTTTGTCTCTCGGTGATTGTCCCGAGGCAGACTCGAGATACCAAAGCGATACTTTATTTTAGGGAGATTAAGGAGCGAATAAAGAGTAAATTGAGTGGCGATAAAAAATATAAGCACGAGGACGAGAAAGAGCATATCGGTACTGGCATATCGGACGCGACTGATGATAAATCCGACGACGAGGAAGAATATTACTTGGGAAAAGATCGAATCGAGGAGCGCAAGCGAAAGGCGTACGTACATATATATAATATATATAATATATAATATATAAATAGAGTGTCGGGCAGTGTTGGCGTACACGCTCGAGTACGCAAACTATTGTGCGATTAAATGATTACAGCGAAGCTATACGCAAAGAAATACGAGACTTTAAACGCAGTGTCCAGAGTGAAAAGAGGATGAAGGAATGTACGAGCCAAGATCAAGATGATAGAGCCAAAGCGGAGAACGAGACAAAAGAAAGAAAGGGTGAATTGATTAGGGAATATATCGAAACTCGAGTAAAATACAAAGAGGCCAAGGCCAAAGTCCCGAAGAAAGGTAATAATGTTGTTTCTTCCTCTCTCTCCAAGTCTCATACGATTCGGCGTCATGAATAATTCATGGTTTTATATAACGTAGGCGCATCGAGGGAGGACTTTACCCTGAGTTTGTTGAAAAAGTTTCGAGGCAAATTGATAAACGCGAAGGAACAAGCGTCGTCGGGTGGTGGACACCGCGAGGAGAATGAACAGGAATCCGAGGCGATACGCAGCCGGGAGGATGACAGCGACGAGATCGCCGATGACGAGTCTTGGATTACTCATGCTCTACGTTGCGAAGAGAAAGTGGCGGTTGTTGCCAAAGACGCCAGTACAAAAGACGACGATTGGTTCGAAATATATGATCCTCGAAATCCACTGAACAAAAGACGAAGGGGTGAAAATCATTCGAGCCAATCGCGTCACAAGTAACAATCGTATAAAAGTGTAACGAATAGAGGAATAAAAAAACTCAAATAAGTATTAACAATAATAATGGTTGATCGAGAGAGAGAGAGAGAGAGAGAGAGAGAGAGAGAGAGAGAGCGTTTTGTTTGGTAAAACGTTTGTATAGTCGTTGGATATCGATAATGTCGTACGCGATCGGAGCCTATAGCGACCGTTGACTCTTGCGTGGTATACCGGGTGGAACGGAGGATACGAGGCTGTAAGTAGGAAAAATTGATAAGCGATCACCCGTCACGAGGATGATTCTTTGCTCATAAACGAGAGTATTTGTGTACAACTCGATTCTCTATCTCGCGAGGATAGATACGAGCGGCACAGCCGACAAATCGAGCCAAGTGTTGGTACAGTAGCGATACTCTCTTCCATAGTGGTACAAGCTGGACGTTATCGTAGCGAAAATCTTGCGGTTTAGATCTGGCCGCGTTACCCACGACGTACACCACGACGTACGCGTATGTCCAAAGGTTCCTGCTGATCGCGTCTGCCCGTGAAATCAACAATTACCATTAACGTAGTGAGATTTTTCCGCTCTGTCGAAACTATCATAGAGGCGACATTTCGTGAAAAGATTCCTGCATTCGTTCGCTCTTCCCTCCTCAACACCTTTTCATCCAACGCGACATATTACATATACATGTATATAGATATTCGTTATTTGATTTTACTATTAGATCGATTCGTCCATTGTCACGATGGATCCTAATTTTTCAAGTATTTTTCAACTTTTTTTTTCATACGTAAAGCCGCAAAGGGTCATACGAGAATCGTGTACGAGACCCTATCTCGTACATACGTATTTTTATAATATCATTGGATATATTAATCGGAGAATTTGAAAATCTTTTATCGAGTATGAAAAGTAGTTGATAATTAAAAACACGCGTACACTCGTTTCTCTTGACAATAAAGCAGACACGCGCGACGGCATACCTACGTACGAGGTCAGTCGTACCAAATTCTTTCGAGAACAGCCCATCGTCAATAGTAAGAGTGAACGAGTGTGCGAGAGAGAGAGAGAGAGAGAGAGAACGAGAGAGATTGTACTTATCAGCGTCTCAATCTTCGTTCCGTTCGAAAAGCAGCTCGCAGCGGCCAACAGCTGAGAATTAATAAGTCCCGCCGAGACGATCGCATCATCATGTCAACGACTCCGCTCAAACTCGATATCTTCGGTACGTATAAAAGAGACAGCGGCTCGCTCTGTTATCAATAATAACGCGATATAATTGAATTAAATGCTAGCCAATACGCGGACTTAATAAAATTGAAGAAATTCGGTTATTTGCTATTAACGAGTAAATAGAGATTTGTTCCACGGTGTGGAAAAAAAAACTATTTAATGGTTAATGATTTTTTGAAAGAAATTCAAAAGAGTAGGAGGAAGTTGGGCTGCCGATTAACGAGTAAAACGTGAATCGATTAATGATATAAAGGATTATTCGTGCTTATTCGATCGTCTCGTTTATTATTGGGATTAAAAGAGAAACTGGACGTGTTATCGAGGCCTTTGATATATCGTGCATTCTCTATTAAATCATTTTATTCCTTTTCCATGTACGTAATCCAAAGTATAGATATAGTAGCAAGAATATAAATTAGTATAAGAGATAGGTAATAGCGGAGATGGGGCTGTGTTCGCAGAGGAGGGTGATCGGCGGCAGCAGCCGCAGCAGCATCATCATCATCATCATCATCATCATCGAGATCGAGGAACGGCGAATGGAAGAGAATGGGAAACGCGAAAACAGAGTTGCAAAGGTCCACTGAGGATCCTCAGGTTGTGCGTACTCGGAGCTTTTCTTCCCGCTGCACTGGTCGCATGCCCGGTATATCTCCGTTATCGCGTTTATTCGGAACAATTGTATCCACTGGCTGCCTCCGATCAGAGATTGATCGACCGAAGAGTCTCGACGACGTGGTGTCAGGTCAGTCGCGACGATCATTTCGAGACTCGAAAACACTTTCTTTCTACAATACCGTATTCCCTCTTGTCACTTGCCGAGAACGAGAAATTTGTGTCGTAGCGCCAACTGGTCAGGGTAAATGCAACTTTCAACGCCTATCTCTTGAGAGAATCACCGAAAATAGAGCGGGAAAAAAAGCCGATATCAATGACGAGGCATCTCGTTCTCGAGGACGATATGAAGGAATACTGGGGCTTTTATCTCCTGAGAGGTAGCAGCGTGACCGTTTCGAGCTGTGTCAGGTATGCCTCGGTATGTGCGTTTACGCGCATATCATTATTATTATATATTAGGCCCTTTATTATAACAAGTTTGAGGATGCAACGGTTAATTACGGCGAGGCATCAGGTGGCCGGGCGCTTCGCTCACCATCATACGTGGACACAAACATCTCCACGAGTGTGCTTTTATCGGTGACGACAGTAGCGAGGAGATCGAGGAACTCGTACAAGTGGCGCGCGAACGCGCTTTGTTGACAAACTTTACCGAGGAACCTCGTCAACGATCGAGCCTTTCCGGCTCACCAGCAACGCAGGTTATCCCACTTTTCGACTTTGGACTTTGGACTTTATTAACTATAAGCTCGGGCTAATTGCTCGAGCTCTTTATTCCGTAATGAAAATGAAAATGAAAATGAAAATGAAAATGAAAATAATCGCATAGCTTGCACACGCGATACAGACTAAAATGAGGGACGGAGAGAGCAACGTACCGGAGAGGATGAAAATGGCACGGGAAGAGATACGATTTCACGAGACGTTGAAAAAGGAGGATAACGAAGCCGTGGCGGCGTTCGCGGCGGCCGGTCGTATAAATAATCACGAGATAGACGACAGTCACGAGCTCGATCCTATCCTAATGCGAAAAATTCTCACGAGTTTGTTTCTCAAAACGTTCGAAATGAATAAGAAACGAAAGGCCAATTCTCATCATCGTTATGAGGGCTTTTTCAAGGATAGTTCCAACATCGAGAGACCTCCATCGGCATATTCGGGGATTATTCGGAGCGCGGAGGTAGCTACGCAAAAACCACCGTCGTCCGGCCCCGAAACGGCATCGGCCGAGATGTTTACCGAAGTTTTGAAGAAATTAAATTCCCTCGGAGAGGGAGGCAAACGAGTACTGGAAAGACTCGTGGATGAGATGTCGGTACGACGAAAGGACGACGCCGTGGCACGACAATTGAAAGGAATACTCGAGGAGACACGATCCAAGCGTCAATTGATACTCGGCTCATCGATTTACGATCATCTCCTCGAGGACGCGGAGCCGTCGGAGGACGCCGCTATCGAGAATGAGGTTCGTTTTATCGCAATAGTACCCACGCGAGCCCATACTTTTATCATTGGAGCGACAAAGGGATGAAAATAAAGGGGCTGATGGCCCGGTCTCTTTTTAGGAAGAGGAAGAGCTAGTACCCGAGGCGTTGTTATATCCGGATGGAATAGCTCAAGATCGCGGCACCGTCGACGAGACGAATCTCGACGATCGAAGTAACTCGGAATTTTGGAGCTCGTTCAGCAGCTCCGAGGAACGATTGCTCGAGTGCAAAGGACTCATACTGAATTTACCGTTGACCCCGCATCTTCGTTGTTCACCCAAATATCCGAACGAACACGCGACCGCCTCGGCCGTAAATACTGTCACGTACAGGCAAGTTTCTCGTAGCGCCTCTTAACCCGCCTTACATTCCCGGCTAATAATTCAACGATAATATCCTCTCTCTCTCTCTCTCTCTCTCTCTCTATCTCTATCTCTCCCTCTCACTCTCTTTCGACTCAGCAGGGTCCCCATCGATGGATATTACTTTTTCGTTTTCAACTCGGAGAACGAGATTCAGCCGAATTACATCGGAATACAATTCGATATCGTTAAAACGGTCTACGACACGTCGGAGCCCGTTGAAGCGTGCACCAATTCTACGACCGAGTGTGCCTTACCGTTGAACTTTTTCAGTCGAGAGAGAACCGTTCTCGAATTGCCCGTAAACGGCAACGAGTCGCAGTGGAACGAGGAGTACGTCGTCATTTCTACTTGCGAGCCACGTACTTCCGTTTATTTAATGTGCATCATCGCGGTACCGATGCTCATACTACTCTTTGCCTTTCATTGATATGTCGCATGCCGATACATATATCGTACACACACACACACACACGCACACATATGTATGCACATATATATGCGTATATATTGGAGAATGGATTTTATTTAATTAAAAGTAAGCGGGCGAGCGTGCGACGTCGAAGCGTACTGCCACTCTCATCACACCCACTCGTTGTCCATATAATAATAATAATAATAATAATAATAATACAAAAGCTGCGTAAAGATAAGAAGGTTTGCACGAAGGTCTCTTGGAAATTAATCCTCCGACTTGCGTCGATTTGTCCGTTTAATCCATAATATGAAATCTTGTCGGAGGCGGCGGCGGCGGCGGCGGCGGCGGCGGCGGCGGCGGAGACGGCGGCGGCGGAGACGGCGGCGTTGTTACTACCGTCGGTGATAACGGATCATTGAGCAGGAGGTGGAGGCGGAGAAGAGGGTTCTCTCGCGAGACGAAACACGGTGCGAACCCGCGGCGCCCGCGCACCACACCGACAAGTTGACCCTGCTGCCACGATAGGCCAAAACCCGGGGTTGGACGCTTTCGAGGGATGGTAGGCGGAGCTTGTCGGTCTCTTATCAGCACCGAACACTCTCGCCGTTGCCCCTCGGTTCTCGCACTCTGCCCGAGTCATCCTCTTGTTCATCCACACACATACACACACACACGCACACACACAAACGGAAGATACGGAACAAATAACACCGACATCGCCGGGCGCACGCCTATGGTCTCTCACTCGCGAAATTGCCAACTTATCCTCTCGCACATAAACGCCACGTACACGTACGAAAACGGAATGGATGGATGGATGGATAAATGGATGGATGAACGCATATACCCACGTACGTATATACTATATAACGATCTATTCGAAAGTATAACACCTTTCTCCTTCCTTCGACACTCATTCGCACCACGATTTAATAATACGTGCGCCAAAATGTTCTATCGCTTTACTTACATCTATGCTTTTTTTACATATATCCATGTGTGTACCATCGAAATACAATACGCTTGCAAACCGGAGAATAATGGACGACTGGCGAGGCTCGACGGAGAGAAATATGTAGCAGCTGCTGGATAATTTCGATAACGAAAATTGATATGTCTTTACGGTAAGTATATATATACCCTTATATAAAGTAGGAGTCGAAATAAACGCGAGTTTATTATTTACCTATTTCGAATTAGTCGGAAGGACCCCTCGACGAGACTCGCTACTCGAATTTGTGGCATCTTATATCGAGGGTCTATGATATAGATACGACGGCGCGAATAAAAATAAAGTAAAAGAATTTTCCAAGACTCGACTCCAAGCACGAGTCAAAGAAAGCCTCGAATCTTATTGGTCGTCACGATCAGTGACGAGCAGGGAGCCAAGATCGAGCTTGTAGCATGTGAGAAACCCCGACGTTTACCAATCTCACACGCGAAAATTGTGACGGAGGGCTACGAGTGATTGGACGATCTCGATCCGTCGGAAAAAGCACGTATTCGCACGTACGCCCCGACCGCCTCGATGATTTTATCGGCCATAATGGGCCTACGTTAACACCGGTATCGGTCTCGCCTTAATCCAATTATTCTTATTCGGTCTCGAAGCTACGTCAATTCGAACGGGATTAACGTTAAAGTAATAACGATAAAGGAGCACACGCCAAGGGGTGGCTCGTGAACTTGGACGCGTCCGACGCCCTATTTCGGTAATAGATTTTTTAAATTCTCGTTGCGGCTGATAAACCGGTATAGCCGGGGCAAGGCGCTTGCTCTCGACTCGCTTAACCCACCGCCGACTTGTTTCGGTTTGGGGCCTGTATGGCTATAATAGGGCAAGGGGGATGACGACGACGACGACGACGACGACGATGACGACGACGACGACGACGGAAGCTTGGGGCGGGAAGCCGCACGTGTCAATGCGGTACAGCCGATGATCGTATTCCCGTGCCGTTTACGATACCTACTACTCGCGCGTCGCCTCGACTGCGCGACAATAAAAAAGCAACGCCTACTGTACCTATTCCTGTAGCCTGTAAAAGTCCGCGAGACTATACTCGTAACGACCGATATTGCGCCTTATGTATTCGTAGCTACGAAACTATATCCGGCTAACGAGTAAATTTGCCTATTGCGTACAAATACGAGGAGAGCCGGACGTTGAGTTTGGAGGCGCGATGAAATAAAAGTCGCACGCGGATTGCCCGTTAATTGCGCTTGAATGAATATCGTTCGCGGCAGCATCATCGTTACGCATCACTGTATGTTTATTCAATACTCCTAGTTATATGTATACATATAAATAGAGGAAGGCGCGTGTGCGAAAGGGATGGTGCGCGGATGGCCGATTAAAGCAGATTCAAAGTGTCACACACCCCGGCTGGCAGTGGCACGCGACCGATGACGAGCGCGGTATTCTACCCACCCCAGCCCACTTTGCCCATTTCGTACGCGCATCGCATCTATTTATCCAATGTGTCTATATCTATATACAAAGGTAAACAATAAAATAAGTATAACGCCGCGACGAGGGTCGTCCGCCACTTGACGGCGGCCGGTTTTCGGCTCGTCTCCGGGCGCAGCTTCGTTCCTCTCGATCCTCGATCGGTCTTGATCCCCGATTTTCTACCCCGTTGCGTAGGTAAAGGACGGCGGGGGAGAGAGACAGAGAGCCACTCGTCGATCGCGATGGCATATGATCGCGACGAGCGATATCGTTGCTCATCCCCGATCCGCTGCCGCCGACGATCGCTCTTTCCTTTTCCCCTTCTCCCACGTACGCGAGCACGATCATCCATTTTTTCCCTCGTTTGTCGCTTAATTCCCCCGGCCTATTGTAACGAAACGCGCCAGGGGTCCTCGAGCTAATTCGAATTTTATCACCTCTTGCAACGTTAGGGTGGAAGGGGCACGGTGAGCTCTAGTACGCGTTCCTTTCTCTCTCTCTCTCTCTCTCTCTCTCTCTTGCTCCCTACTATCTTCGCACGTTTTTTACCACGCCGGTTATCAGTCGATGGCAATGAAAATAAATGTACGAACCTACGAGCTATACGTATATGCACTCGCTCGCATTTGGCGAGGGAGAAGTAAGCGATGGAGTCAAGGGATGGCTATATAGAGAAACGGGTCCACTACCACCAACGCCGCCGCCACCACCACCACCACCTCCACCACCACCACCACCAACGCGACCACCAGCATCACCGACGTAAACAGGACGCATATCCAGTCTCGGGAAGCTCCACCCACGAGCTCACGAGAACGAGGCTGCTCCGCCTGCTTGACGAAATTCAATTATCCAGGACTCGGGCGCACTTTGACTCCGCAACGACCATCAGGTTGTTCTTCTCCATTTGGTTGACGCGTGCCAACGAGTGCTCGATCGCATTCGCCTCCTGTTCGTTAACAACTTTTCAACGAATATTCGACATTGACTCGCAGCGGTGTTAACAGTGCTAGTGGTAGTGGTAGTGGCAGTGGCAGTGGCAGGCATTGGTTATTGTTGTTGTTGTTGTTGTTGTTGCTGTTGTTGTTATTGGTGGTGGTGGTGGTGGTGGTGGTGGTGGTGGTCGCGATCGGCTCGTACGAAGGAACCAGTTTTAAAGAGAATCGTCGACAGCATGGTAAGCGGATTTTTTAAGATTTTTGCATGTAGGCGTCATGAATTTTGAAGCGTCGCGTAATTTGACACGCATCGTCGGAATGTACCCGCGAACGTTTTATCCACGTGTGGCAAAGAGCACACGAAACAAATTATAGGATACGCCAAAGTACTCCCGATTACGGAAAATTGTTATGTCGCACGGTCGGTGCAGATTGATTTACAAGCTGGATGACAAAGCGTACATATATCGCATCGATGGTGCGATTTCTTTATAATGCATAAACGCATAAACCTAACAAAAGGCGTCTCGTCGTGTCGATCGATACCTAACACGTATCCGTCGAGTCTGTCGAATATCGACGTCAAAATTAATGATTATTGTAACAATAGTATCGTGCGTAATAGGCGCCTTTTCTTATCCATTCATACGCGCATTGTCGTCCATGAAAAGCGATACGCGAGTTTCCTCCCTCGATAAGACGCTCGCGAAAGCAGTACGAATGGGAGGACGATTTGCAAATGTTATTGCGACTTTTTTCATAACGGACATTAATGCTATTTGTATTGGATGATTCGCGTGACCGCTTATGTGGATACGCGTCTCGTTACGACGATACGCGCGCGTGCCCATGCAGCCTGCCATGCTGACGTATGCGACAAATGACGCTCGACTACAGATAATGAGGAACAACAACCTCGGCATGGGCAACAACAGCGGCGGTTCTCGTGTTGCCATTGCTGGTGCCACGCCATCGATCCCGGAAGTACCCGAGGACCGTTCGCCGGGCAGCGAGTCTCTCGTCTCCGATGCGGCTGATCTTGGAGAAGAACCAAGCGATTCCCCTGAGACAATACGGGCCGATACCGAGGAGGATGCCATGTTTTCCGACGAATTTTATTCCCACGATACGGATGACGAGACAAACGGGCGGGACGGCGGTATTGGCAGCAGTGGTAGTAGCACGACCAGCAGCAGTAGCAGCAGCAGCAGCAGCAGCAGCAGCAGCGCCAACAGTAGCATCAGCAGCAACGGAAGCGGTAGCACAATTACCACCAACGGTAGCAGGCCCGGCAGTAGGAATAGCGACACTCATCAACCGGAAAACGGGACGTTCTCGCGACAGCGCAATCGCTCGATCAACATCAGACAGGAAGATGATCTTAATGTGCGCACGGTATTATCATCACCCTTTCTCGAAACTTTTTCCCAAACTCGAAACTTTTTCCTCCCTCTCGATCCATCTATCTATCTATCCGTCTATCTATCTATCTATCTATCTGCCTATCTGCCTATCTCTCTATCTCTCATGGTTGATAATCGTAGTTGGACCAAATGTCATCCGCGACGATTAATCGTCTGGATTCCCCGTCATCAGCCTCGTATCATCAACCGACATCGGGCTGTAATCATGGAGTACGAAAGCTCTTTACCAATAGTCGCGAGCGATGGCGACAGCAAAATGTCAGTGGAGCTTTCGCCGAGCTGAGAAAACTCGTCCCAACTCATCCACCCGACAAAAAATTGTCCAAAAATGAGATATTACGAATAGCTATTAGGTCAGTTAACTTCGGTCGTTTTGTCCTTGCCCCACGCCCCGATCTATCCCATTAATCCGTTCTCAATTATTATATCTGTACAGATACATACGATTGCTCAGCAATGTTCTCGAGTGGCAAAAGGCACAGGATCTCCCTAACGGCCATCATAGTAGCACGGTGTATCGATCTCAGCAGCAGCAGCAGCAGCAGCCGCAGCAGCAGCAGCAGCAGCAACAACAGCAACAGCCACCACAACAACAACAACAACAACAACACGTTCGAATAAAGACCGAGCCTGCTCACACGATCGACTCCGCTTGGATAACATCGTACGAACATAAAGGCGGCAGTGCTGCTTCGGCACCACCACAACCACCACCACTACCACCACCACCACCATCAACGACGGTGCCCTCGGTTCGTACGCAATCTCGAAAGTTTTTTAAGCAAGAACTGGACAAGAGCACCGCTCAACCGTCTTCCGATGGCGGCAATGGAAATCGCGGCGATAGAATATCAAGCCTTTCGGCAGAAAGCACCATTCATCGTAAAGCAAATTTAATACTTAACTTTGTTAATCGTTATGAAAAACAGTCGAATAATAAGAGTACCGAACAAGAGCCACCGTGCGGTGAGGGGATCGCATTCGTACACAATCAAAATCGTTCCATCTCCGCTAGGAACCCGGGTTCCTTAATTTCCTGTGACAAAAACGGTAATGATTTGCTCATGATCGCACCATCGATAATATCGACGAACGGAAGCGCGGCTTCGAGTAACGACATTAAAACTAACAGGAACGGTATTAAGGTTCGGTCGAAAAACGATCGTAGAACAACATCGGTGTGTAACGCATCGGTGGGTTTAGGTTGCGTATCTTCCGCGGCACCTTTAGCCGCCGGAAGGATCTTCAAGCTCGAAGAAACGAGAGCCGAGAATCGAGATGTTCGTCTAACCGCCACGATTAATAATGAAATATCGATCGACGAGTGCCGACGAATAAGTACGATCGTAACGAACGGCTCCTCGTTATCGAGAAGAAAGCATCGATTCGCGAGTACGTCGAAAGACTCGGAAAGAGCGACCTCGCCATCGGCTCGAGCCACGCTTCCAAAACGATATCGAATCGATCCACATTCCTAGGTGGCTGTTCGTTCCTATTATCGCATCGAGGGATCCTCCTTTTATTTCGGAGCACAAATCTCCAAAATCTCTCGTACCTTTTGCGCGTGTACGCCCCCGCCTATAAATATACACGTATGTTTATTTATTATTATCGAGACTCAGATCCGACCATTTCGATATTTTAATATGTATATATATATATGTACGTACGAACCTAGCGTACACCTTATTTCTTACTTATACGTGTTACTACTATACGTGTAATTCTGTCCTTAATTGTCTCGTAACGCTATTACACAAGAAATGGATAGTACCTGTCTTTTAATCATAATCGCACCTACTACAAAATAAACTACGTTCAACCGTGCACACCTCGTCCCAAGATCGTCCATTCCAATCGGAATGATCGAACCGATATTTACTCTTCTTTCTTCTCGTTCCACGTACACTTTCCGAGTCGCAATTGTTCGTCAGCAGGGTGGTATACGTACACCGCTCCGGTATTACGGTAGATGCAAAGCTTCGGGCCAATTCTTCAAAATGTTGGAATAAATGTAAAACAAGGCTAATAATGATAGAGGCGGGGATCGTACCTTCAACAAAGTTAAGCGAGAAGATGAAGTTTGGCGTAGTCGGCTATGTGAAGGAGTCCGTGTTCGGGAGATGCAACGTGCAAATTTTCCCCACTGTTTCGTCCATTGATGTTTGGATTGTGAAGCTCGGCTATTTGAGTACTGCATGCTGCTGCTGGATCGCCACTCGCTGTCAGATAGCCGCTCCAATATTCGTTGCCTGTTGTGTCAGCAACGACGACGACGACGACGACGACGACGACGACGACGACGACGACGACGACGACGACGAGGAGGAAAGATGAGAGGGATTGTTCGAGGCGAACAAAGGCTGTAAGTACGTGCACCCACCTGGATAAGCGTTACCGTCCCACGCATACGTTACGACCAATAATTTGTCCGAATCAGTGGCTCTAGAAAGACGGCTGTGCGGTTCTCTCAGGGCAAAGTGTATTCTGATATCTAAACAATGATGCTCCTCTTAGTTATGATATTGATACGAACAACGGGATTATCACATATATTACGCGATTGGACGAGTGTGCGAGCGTCCATGCGAAGCGACGGCAGCAGCGCCGTGATGCAAACCTCCGAGATAATCACCGTTTCCCGCACCGCCACACTTGTCCTGGCGAAAGTAAGCGAACATTATGTCCGAGACGTATCTCAGTTTCCTGTTCATCTTCTTCAGAGCGATCTCGAATGTTTTCAAAAAGTACGTTTCCTGATCGTGAATAATCTTCCACACCCCTATTGAACAAATGCGTTTAAATATCTACTCTTTGTGTAGGTATATACGTGTTTGTATAGAGAGAGAGAGAGAAAGATATGCGCGCGTCCGTACGAATACAGAGTATAAGCGTACGATACCTAAACCAAAGCCAACGACGTGCAAAAATGCGGTAGTATTTTGTTTCTCGGCCCGAGTATTTGCTTCCAAGAGAATTATCTCGACCGAGAGGAGAGTACGTTTCATATAATTCTCAACATCGAAGATGATCTGACCGGTCAGTCCAAGGTAACGCCGATTATCCCGGGACTTGAGCCTTTGGACCGCTTCCTCGTACAGCGGATGATAAGCTTCCCCGTAAAACTGTGCCCACAGTACTCGCAGTCCTCGTTTATTGACCTCGGGTGATGCAGGTCCGGCACCTACATCTTCCAGTCCCGGACCATATCTGTCGGAGATGAAAAGAAAAGGATGAATCGAGGTCGAATGTCGTCCGAAAAGCTGGCCTCGCTCACCCATTGTCCATATTATTTTGCAGATGCGTCACCAAAATATCCTGATATTCCATGGAACGGGCTCGTTCGAATCTACGAATCGCGTATAAGGCTGTCCTCAGAATCCTTTGTATATATGTTACACGAACGGAAGTAGTGACAATAAGAGGTAGGTACTTGCCTCGTCCCTACGACACCCATCGAAACGCCCCTCGGTTGAACCGAGCCTGGATCGTTGCTCGCGATTCCTCGGTTCTCTCGCGATCCGTCGTTTATAAATTCCGTGTGCGAAGATACGATCATCATCGAGGACAACTTGATCTCGTCGTAGGACAAACATTTAGCGAGAACCTATCATGAAGAACGCGATCCTGCACGTTATTTGTTTCTCTTGGTATCCTATACATTTAATACGTAGATTATCGTGCTGGTTATACCAGAGGCTCCTTTTCTCGATCGGTGCCCACGTTCTCCCATCCACCGGCACCGGTTTTATCGTCGATGAGCCTGTAACGATCGTCCGAGCCGAAAAATGCAACGGCCCTCTTGTCGAGGAGCCTCTGAATGAACTGGACAAGGTTCATGTTCTCGTACGTGCTTCTCTCGACGCAACTTCCGTATCGACGTTTGTATTTGAGCCACGCGGCTAAAAGCGGTAGCATCGCCTCGTGGATCAGTGGATACGTCGAGTTTGCGTTAAACTACCCTTCCGACAAGAACAAGAACAATAAGAAGAAGAAGAAGAAGAAGAAGGAGAGGAAGAAAGGTTGACCGTTGATCTCCCGACGCGTTCCGGGAGTTTGTAGGTAACGCACCAAATCTAGACTCACCTCGAGAATATCCTGTGGAATGCCGCGATCTCTGAAGAGCGAGAGGCAACGTGCCGTATTTACCGGAAATCGTATGGGAAATGCCTCGCTCCGCTCGATCAGTCCCATAAGGGTCATTGGCTCCGGTATTCTCGTATCGAGACACTCTTTCAACAATTGTCTCGTGTCCTCGTCGAAGGGTACACCGCCCGGTGCACCGAGGGTATTTTCCCACGATATTTCCGGTGGTTCGATCATGAATCCTTGATGGGAACGCGACTCTTGGATCTGTCGTCTCTGTCGCCCAAATAACCGATCGACCAAAATCTTTGGAATCAATGTTACTACCTAATTCGTGGAAAGACGCGACACGACGTAATCGCGAGACCTAACTATCTATTTATCCAAGTTATTCGGATCGACGCGCTTCTACCGCCGAGGATGACTGCCGCCGATTAGCATACATGTGGAATAATACGTACCTACTCGTTGCCCTCCTGCGGCCGAGTAGGTATACCTACACCGCTCGGCGGACACTTTGATACAGATTGAGCGTGAAATTGCGGCACTAATTGGCGGAAAATATGCGACGCGCACACAGCGAACGCGCGACACGCGATCATCTCCCTCCGATAGCGAAGCCCACTTTGGAGATTCGGACTTATTAATAACCCCCGGCTTAATGCCAGAGTCTCGCAGCCGAGGGACCAATTTATAATTTGCCGCCTATTATTCTCGATAGTCGATGACGCGTGATAAAGGAAGACTCGCTCGATCGCTCGTTCCCGCTGAGGTAGGTACCCCTCCGCGCAACGACAATTGTTGGGGCTCGTGCTCGAAAATGCTCGAACACGGATGTCTAGAGTTGCGATAACGCGTTATAACTAACTCTCATTATTATTGCGTAGATACGAGTACGGCGGCGGTGGAGGAGGAGGAGGAGGAGGAGGAGGAGGCGAAGGAGACGGACTGGTCGCGTACGCATTCGCGAAGGAAAATAAAGGTCGAGTTACAGAAAATTGGATAGTAGTTTCGGTTCGAGTATACTCACCCGACGAACGCAACAGGCCAAAAAAGACATGCTCGTGGCTCGTAGTTGGCGACTGGCACCTCGTAACGATTACGAGATACGGGCAGTATCGTTTCACCACTCGTGCGCGTATAGACGCCTAAATATTATTATATGGACACTGTAACGGACCACCGCCACCGCCGCCGCTTCTTTCCTCAGCTTCTTCCTCGATACTCGTTGCGAGCTTTTTCCAAGATTCAAAGATACCTCTCGGATGGTAAGTTTATAAATCTATTAACTCGATCGTTTTGTTTCGCGGTTTCCCGTTTTACTCAAAATTGCGCGCTAAGAGGCTCGCTACTTCTCGTTGAAAAGTCAAAATTTACAAGCACGATTATTTACGAGTCGATATTGCGCTTGTCCGGCGCGCTTCTTCGAATAATTCCTTTCCCAACACTTGGCTGCAATCCAGCGGACGATATTTCAAGGAAGAAGGAAAATGCACATGCGCCCTCTCTCGATCCCTCTCCTGCTTATTCATCGTACGGGCTATACTACGTGTAGTATTATATACGTACACGCGGAACGGCAGCCCCATTATAGCATCGCGCTTACCTCTACGACTCCCCGTATCGATCTTCACTATCGTCATATACCTACATATACACGTATGTATATTTATCGGAGGTTCGAAAGGCTCGGCGCTACGCACCCTTGTCATATACCCCGAGCCCTTGCAGAGCCCGGGCGATAATAATAGATAACAATAGACGTCGAAATCGAGGTATACATATTTGCCTCCGCTAAAATAACCGCGCTTCCTACGTAAATGGGCGTGCCAGGTTTTATTTTGTAAAAGCGCCGAATAATTGTCGCTATATCCGACCGATGATAATCCTACCGTCGAAATCTATATGACCGACGAGCGGCAGTAGACGTTATCTCCGTTGTGGCCCTTTGATCTGTCGGCATAACCGGGTGTTCCGGACGATCTTTACTCCGTGCGGGCCAAGTTGTTTCGGAATCGGTGCACGATCGGCATACTTAACGTTCGATAAATTGTTCCATCAAAATCCCGCTGTAAATCATTTCAGAGCCTGATGTATCGTAATCGATGTATTCGTAATCTAAACGTTATTAGATTCGGTAATCGTGTAGTCCAACTGGGAATCCAGGGTGTGCCTCGCGCGAATTCAACATTAACGCGGCACGGGATTTGAGAGATTCGAGGAGATACGGGCCGAAGTGTTGGTCCGCTGTTGAACAGGTGCGGAGAAAAACATGCCCGATACGTGCTGCTTTGGCATCGGTAACGAATGTTACGCGTACTACGTGTTAACATTCCGACTACGGTGAGTCGTCGAGCGCGAGAGCGTCCAGTTGTTCGTAGTAGCGGGGAGGGGGGACCAAGCGAGGAAATCGGGGACGTAGTCTCTCGCGAGTACGCGTACGCAAGATTAAGCTGGAATTAGACGTACGTATACACATATGTATTAGACTCGGTATAGAAAGTCAGGACTCTTGGCAGTAATGTGACGCTGTGGCGGTAGTGAGTAGTCTCTCTCTCTCTCTCGCTCTCGGACGAGTACAAAAGCAGGAGCGAGGAGGAGTCAACAGCCAGGCCCCACCAATGCCCCCTCGCCCCTCGCCGTGGCCCCTCGCGGCAGCTACAACGGGTATATGCTATATCGTTGACACATCCCTGAGCCAGTCTCGCGCGCGCACACAGGTGAGAGGGCCTTTCGACTCACGATCGACAATAAACGCGCCTTTCGTCTTTCGTCTTTCCTCTTTCCACCATCGTATATCCCCGTTGCGGCCCGTGGCCGCATTCAGCGGACTCTGCTTCCAAGGTGTGGTTCTCGACATCCTTCCGACGTATCCACGCACGATTTTTTGTTCGCGGACACACGCGCCCTTCTGTGATACCCACGAAATTTGTAATTCTTTTGTTGGCTGTGTAGTAATCGAGTTTGGTACGAACCTTAAAAGCATCGCTCCTTCCAATTGTTTATTTCTACCATCTATTGTCGCGATAAGACGCGACTGTTGATGAATTTTATAATATTTTGGGCTCGCGCGCGCGTACACAAATAAACAATATACGTATAAAGGATTGTGCGATCGATGATTAAGGAACGAGGACTCGATCTCGTCTAATTGGAACTTTTACAACGAGAGGGCAAGTGCGCATGCGGCGGACGTTCTTTGAAGCAGGATCTTCACCCGCGTCGCTATAGTAAATAGCATGGCCAACGGTAATATAGCTACGTTTCATCGACATTTTTTCTCGTATTACGCATCATCGCCGCCCTCGCTTCCGCGCTTGCTTCGCTCGAGTTTTCTCATTCAAAAGAAAAAGAAGAAGATTTGGCGAAGGCGAAGGCGTTCGTGATGTTTTTGTTTTTATTTAAATCACGTCGACGTTGCTTAACGCGCGAGAGATCGGAGATCGCGTCGACGAGAGTCACGATCACGCTCGTTTCGGCGGGGCTTTCCCCGCGATCTGTCAATGATTAGAGCTTATATGCGTGTATACCTGCGTAACGTTTACGCGACGTAAACGGAAACGCGACGCACTATATATGGTTCAATAACGATACCGCCGCTCAGACTCCCATAGCGAATATATTTCAAGGTCGTGTTTATACGGAGGTCGTTACTTTTACTAACTACACAAGTCCATTCTATCTTACATTATAGTATAAGAGGTGTAAAAAGACGCATGGTTCGTACGTTCGCGCGCCCGCGAGCGCGCCATGTTCGTTCGTTGAGTCATTTGGTTTGGCGCGACCTTGCGCGGACGTTATCGGCGGAGTGACACGAGTATACGGGGTAGAGACTACAAAATATAAAGATCACTCTGCGATATGTAAAATATGTAGTTGCGGGAACGCGGGTTAGCTTGGTAACGCGCGGTTACTCCGACGAGTCGAACTAAACATTCGTCCTCTCGCGTACTTACGTACGTCTATATAACGGAATACTCCCAATGCTTTCTCCGTGTGTATCGCATCTCTCTCTCTCTCTCTCTCTCTCTCTCTCTCTCTCCTCCTCTTTATCTCTCTCCCTCTCTCTTTCTCTCGCGCGCGCATTTTGACTCATTCGTTAGCAACGTTACGTGCTCGATAATGCAGCGGGAGTTTTTCCTCGAAGCGTATGTAGGTACGCACGCGTGTATAAGACCCGAGAGGGGGAGAGGCTCACTGGCATAGTCGTAAATTAGTAATAAGAAAATTGAATAAAATTTATAATGAAGAATGTTGTGGCAGGCGATCGGTCATTAAAAATAAAAAGGATGTCACCGAGGCAAAGATGGTGGCTGTCGATGGCAGTATCGGTGAGCTGGGTATGCTCGATGATGAGCGTGACCAACGGATTGCCGCACGGGGCTCCGGCGAGCGCGTGTTTGAATCTGGTGCCGCGACATCCCGGTGGTTCGATACAAGGCTCGTATCCACCGTACCAAGTGTTATCGGCCGCGGGTCAGGGCCGAGTACGCTTGACTCTCGGCAGTCCTCAGGGCCTCCCGTACGAAGGCTTTATTATCCTAGCTCGAGATATCGAGACTGGCCAATACGTCGGAGAATTTGCCAATTTACCGGCGGAAGCGGCTAAAATCTTGGAGTGTACACCCGGAATAAAGGTAATGCGCGACACGAACGTTCGATCAAAGACCACGATCTCGAGGTCTTTGCCGGCCGGGTATAATATCGTAAATAGTTTTGTGTCCTAGAGGCCCGCGAGAGTGAGAGAGAGAGAGAGGAGAGAAAGAGGGAGAGAACGGAAGATTAATAACTATTACGATAACGATATATGTTTGTTTTCGTTTTTTTTTGTAAAATCCAACGAACCAACGGAAAGAACGGGGTGACTCATACGGACTCGCGGAAGAAACAAAACCTCGAGTTCGAGTGGGAGGCACCGGTCGATTACGAAGGAAGCATCGTATTCAAGCAAGTAGACGCTACGTTCGACGGCCCCGAATGTCGAATCAAACTCGATAGTTCCATTGGTTAGACTAGTTATTAACGTTCGTTTTACTTCCGAAATGCGTAGCTCGACTTTCGCTCAGGATTACGAGACGTATTGGGTCGGTGTCGAATCACCGAGAATAAGCGTTCTGAAAGGATCGATCGATGTGATGGCAGCACCTTCGACGCCGATCGCTGGCAGCGACGGCGGCCCCTTTACCGTGCCCGAGCTCGTTACACCGCCCTATTACGAACAGGGGCCCTCGACCGTTTTACCGGTAAATATTATCGACTCTGCCTGCCTACCTACCTACCTACCCACCTATATAGTACCGAGTTTTTGTCCTTATTAGAAAATGGGAGCCGATGGACCGAACGCCGAGGAACTTTCGTTCTACGAGGGTTGCGGCAAGACGAAAAATTGTTTCGGCTCGAGTGCCGATTGCGTCGATTCGAAGAATTGCATTGCCGCCGTCTCCCTACTCGTCCGTGGTGAGGAATATATCTTCGAGCTAATCGCACGAGGGAGCAAATGGGTCGGCGTCGGTCTCTCCAAAGACACCAAGATGGTAAGTTTTATCTCCGCAGTTGTCATCCTTCTCCTGGTCCTTTCGTCGACTAATTTAAAACGCACCGGTGCCAAATAGGGTGACGATAATGTCGTCGAGTGTACGAACGAGGGAGGTGTCGTGGGCCTGTACATGTCTCGCAACGAAGGAAAACACAATACGCGACATTCGACGGTATGTATTAATCTATATCTTTGATGCTCGTTAAAATAGATGAGCCGATAAACCGATAAACCGGTGCATTCCCGTACAGCCGGAGGGAGCGATCAAGATGCTCGAGAGCTCGATCCGGGATGACGTAATGAAATGTAAATTCTCGAGAGAGAAAGAGACGCGTATAGAGGGCCGTACGTACGATCTTGCGCGAGATTCGTACCACCTGTTGTTGGCTGCGGGATCGAAACTGAAAGGTCGGTGTCCGCGCGTACTCTGTACTCCCGATACATATATACCTACCGAGGTATCTAACTCGCGTATGCGCGTAACCTCCCCCGTAATTGCCGTTATTTTGCTCGACAGCTCAAGGCGTCGGATATCACGATATCGTACGCGCGGCTTCCGGTCAGCCCAGGGTTCTCGCCGATGTTGGTGAATTCGTCGCTGCGAGCGATCTTCTCGTTCGACTTCACGGTGCACTGATGCTCGCTTCGTGGATCGGCACCGCTTCCGTTGGTATTCTTCTTGCGAGATATTACAAGCAGACGTGGGTTAATTCGCAGCTTTGTGGCAAGGATCAGTGGTTCGCCGTAAGTATCTTACGGCTTTTTATCTATCTATCTATCTGTCTATCTCGCCGCGCTATGGCCAATAATCGATTTGGCCTTGGTCGTCCAGTGGCACAGATTCTTTATGATTCTCACGTGGTCCATGACGCTCGCTTCGTTCGTCGTGATATTCGTCGAAATTGGCGAATGGAGCTCGGAAACGATTCACGCCTCGGTCGGACTCGCGACGACCGTACTCTGTTTCATTCAACCGTTTATGGCTGTCATGAGGCCCCATCCTGGTACGCCCAAGAGGGCTCTCTTCAACTGGGCTCACTGGTTCGTCGGCAATGCTGCTCACATTTGCGCGAGTGAGTCTTTATCGGCGCCTACGTATCGCGATCGGCTCTTCGTAATCCTTATCAAAATCGATCTCTTTTCGTTCTCAGTCGTCGCCATCTTCCTCGCGGTTAGGATGACCAAGGCCAACCTGCCCGACTGGCTCGACTGGATTCTCGTCGCTTATGTCGTCTTTCACACCCTCGCTCATTTGATTCTTACGGTAAACAAATTGGCCCTCTCTCTCTCTCTCTCTCGCTCTCTGCAATTAGCATTGACGCGTCTCTTTTTACTAGTTTGCCGGATGTGCCTCCGATCGGCAGGATAGCCAGAGAATCAATGCTTTTCCAATGAAAGACATGCACCCGCGATCCTCGATGGGCCATCCGGATGCGAGGCGGGATTCACCGGTAATTATATTGGTCTCGTCGTTATCGACCATCGCCCAATGTATCCGTGTTTACCGATGTAATATTAACGAGAGATACACTTTGGGTCCGACAGCACTCGGGCTTCAGACAAAGCATCTTCGGGGCTTACCTGTTGGTCATCGCAGCATTTTCCGTTGTACTTATCGTCGTAACTGTATTGGCCCCTATCGAAACAACCTGGACCAGTTTCACCGACAGCATTACCAATTATTAAAAGGCTATGCGCGGCAGCACCTTTCTCACGAGAATCCAATACAATTTAAAGTATCATGGTTGTCAACGACGCTAATGGGAACAACGGAAACAAGTTTATGTAAGAGTAGAGAGGAAGGCGGCCAGAGAGCGAGATACGAGACGTCAAAGTAGCAAACGTTTCGTCCAATACCGAACCATTGTGCGCTCACGTACGTTGGTGCTATTTCTCACCGTATGTATATCCACTTGATTCTCGTATGACAAATTAGTCGCGATGGTAAATTTGCCGACGCCAATTACGCGCATTGTCCTGCATGAAATGCCGCACGCACGTTGCTCTAAAACAACAAGTGGATATTTACCGGCTGTTTCGGGCCACCCGTAAACCCTATTTACATAGGTACGAGGCGAGCCCTTATTTTCAAAAACCCTTCGGACCACAAGCATATACGTATTACATCGGTGGTGTACGGCGTAACGTGTTTTATTTATAATAGATCGAAACTAAATATATACATATATTTCATTGAGCCGCAGTATTAAAAGAAAACGGAAGAAGAAGAAAAAGAAAAAGATAATATACATATATACGTATAATATTAATAGGGTGACGCGAGACAGGCGTTATCGCGAGCTGTGGGCGCCTGTGCGTGTGCGCTGCACATAATGAACAAACGATAAAGAAATGTAACGTCCGTTGTGTTGGTTGTTTACTTGATTTTTTCAAATTTTTTGTTCCAATTCATCATGGGCTTCTCAGAATGCGGTTGATAATCTAGGCAGGTACGGAAGCATGTAACACAGTTGAAATGGTTTACGAGGAAGGCGGGGATGGGGTAGATGGGGGTGGCCCGTCTACCGTCTACTCGAGCGACTCGTCGATGAGAGCAGTCGCAGGCACACACAGAGACACCGAAAAAGAATAAAGCGAGGGTCGATCCAAGTGGCGACGCGCGCCGTCGGCGTACATAAACCGATAACCATGGCATGTAGCTCCCGTTCCCGTACGAGGCGTATGCCAAGCAAGATGCGCAGCGACCACCCGCTCCTCGCACATTGATGAACCAAAAGTCATTCAAAAGTGATTTAAAATCAGCCTCAACGGCGCAGTGCCTCGTCTCTCAAATCTATATGACCTTAAATCTAGGTCCTCGTACATTTTAATACGCGGCACAGTCGACGCAAGGGGTACGTACACGGCACCCCGCCACCACACGGCACACGTCGATAATCGATCTGCGTTGTGTGTGCGACCAAAACGGATACGAGGCGGACGATTCGGCGGTGGCTCGGAAGACTCGATGATGCCATCGAGATGGCGCCACCCTCGCATCAGGCTTGCATTTCGATCGTAGACACCGGCCGGCTCTGAGCTTCTATCCCCCGACATTCTTCCGTAACGACGTCGTGTCGTCGCCGTCATCCACTTTTTCACACACCCCTCTTGGCCCTTTCGGCCATCTCGTGGATCTCGGTGCGACGGCTCGGCATAGCTGGGCATACAACAGGCTCGTTTATATTCGTGCACGATTGTTCCGGTGTGCTTATCGTTCGTTGACCCCGATAGACTCGTCCGACAGTAACGAGCCTTGGCGTACTCGTTGCGTTAATAAAAAACGAAGAGGAGCAGCGTTATAATAAAAAGTCGGTGCGGGGCTATGCTGCCATGGCCAGGAGCAAAAGTAACAAATGCCCTTTGGAAATGGTGATCGATCGTGGCGGCGGCGGCGGCGGCGGCGGCGGCTGTGGCGGCTGCGGCGGCGACGGCGGCGGCGGTGGAGGCTCTTTCAAGGCAGCACAGTCGAGCGGCACACGAGTAACGTAAGCGCCTATGTTCGCGCATCGTGACCGTCCCATCCTCTCTGTTCGCGTTTATCCTCGTGTCGAGTTCCCTCGTCCAATTTATCCGACTTTTTTGTACGAGCAATCGCGTACTTTCGATCTCGAGAATAGTCGCGAGAACGGTGGTGGTTGTGGTGGTGGTTGTGGTGGCTGTGGTGGTGGTGGTGGTGGTGGTGGTGGAGTTTCGTTCGGATTTGAGTTTGGTAGTGAAAGGTCCGACCGAAGATCGACCCTTTTAATAACTCGTTCGATTTTTAACATCGACGACGTTCCGTCCAACGTCCATAAGCCAAAATAACCCCAAGTGACAAAAACAGTAAGGAGAAAGGTTCGGTGAATGGAATTTCGAAAAATATTGGACGAAAGATCGAACGGTCTCGCGACGAGAAGAAAATTTGTCCTCTCATCCATGTTTGGCAGTGCGACAGACGGTTTGCGCTCGCGGCAGACCTTATTCGTTACTCATTTGTCCCATATAACAATGGGAATATAGCCTCCGTGAATGGAATACGAAAATTGAACGAGGCAGATAAGTGCGCGAATCGGTAATCGGACATTTATATATTAATTTACCTTCTTTCTCGCTATTATTACATTTCTCGGTAATGGTCGTCCTCGCGTAACATCGGGGCTTACAGGCAACGAGTAACCGATCGACGATGCTCGACCACCGATGCGGTGAAACACCCTCGAGACAGAGAGACAGAGAAAGAGTGACTCGACTTAAATTATACTATAAATAATAAAACGTATCGATAGCGATCCTATAACCAAACTGCAAAAGTTTTCCAGTCGTACCCGTATCCGTGCCCTTGGGTATTTGTGCCCGCGAGTACACGTATGCCATTATCGGGACGATGGCTGGACAAGGCTGTTGGCTCACCGCCGTCCTCGTCGTCGCTCTCCTATATTATTTCGGAAATTTGGGCGTTTCGTCGCAAAATCCTCTCGAGGAGAGAACGATCTTCGAGGCTGCTTTTCAGGGTGAGTATTGTCTCAACAACTAAAATCTTTACTCGCTCGCGTCTCTTTCTCGTCGGTGCTACGTTAATCTTTAAAAAACCTTCTTATTCTCGTTCCGCGCTTGCTTTTATCATTATTATTATTATTATTATTATTATTATTGCGTTAGGATCTGCGAGGGTGCGCGCGCGCGCGGCAGCGAGCCGCCGCTACACTAGCCTTATAACGTCGTACGCGAACCAATTGCCAGAGCAGCGCGACCTGTCTGCTATACACGCAACACGTCAATCCTCGTGTTTGTATAGTACATTCGTAGTAAAACCGAGTGCGGGGCTAGTAATGAGCGTTTGATGAACGTTTGCGAAACCTCCAGACTCTACTCGGTTCATTCGGTCGGTAATGGTCACTCGCAAAAAGCCTACCCCCTCTTCTTCTTCTGCTTCTTCTTCTTCTTCTTCTTCTTCTTCTTCTTCTTCTTCTTCTTCTTCCTCCTCCTCTTCTTCTGCCATTTTATCGATAAACTCGTCTACTATCGTCTGCGTCAACGTGATAAAACAATCTTTTCATCTTCTCTCTTTCGTACGATGAAATAATAGCATTGACTTTCGATGGCAGACCCGGCGATAAGACTCGATGTTGACCAATCGAAAGAACAGAATTCACTCGATCGACAAATATACTTACCTCTCCGGTACATCATAGTTGGACGAAAATGAGGAGGCATTTCGAGAGAAACGGCGGTTCGACGCGATCATAAAAGACCCCTAATACACATCCCTCGTACGTAATCAATGCTAAACAAGCTACGTATGTATGCCATGGAAAATCGTATAGCGGCAGTAGCAGTAGCGGTAGCAGCAGCAGCAACAGCAGCAGCAGCAGCAGCAGCAGCACTAGCAGCAACAGCACCACCACCCGCGCTCGTGACGCCTCTCTTGTCCTTTGCCGATCGATATCGCGAGGTGCGAGAACCACCGGCGAGCCTCACATACGTCGGCATACTATATCTCTTCCGTATGCACTATATGTATACAGATAATACAACACAACAAGGAACTAACGACGAAGCAATTTGTTTGGAAGAATCGGTGTATCGAAATTAACGATGCGGTCCTCTTGTTCCCATTTATGATTCGCCGTCGTTGTTTATATCCGAGCAATTGCATCCGCGATCGAGCCAATATAAATATGATTGTCAAATAAATTAAGGAAACGACGCGCACCACCGTCATCGACACGATCACCACTTTTACTTCACGATAATATCGAGCATGATCGATCGTTCATTTTTTCCAGGAAGATGCGGTCACGGTTCACCGTGCGAACAACTCTGTTACGAGCTTCACGATGGCATGTACGAGTGCGATTGCACAGACGGCTATGTATTGCACAAAAATGGATATAGCTGTGCCGGTAAGAAATCTATATTTTGGACGCCCACCTTCTAATATACCTAACGACCACCCTCATTTTCGTCCATGCATCCTTTTTTCTTATCTCCGTCTTATTTATGTAGATCGTTCGAAAATAATCCAACGAAGTCGTCTCGAATTTCATCCGGAATAAACTTTATTCGGTACATAAATAACATTAATCGTAATAATATCAGTCGACAGGTGACATTTGTCAAGAGGAACTATTCGGTCTTGGCCCGATAGGTTGCGAATGGCCGGGCGAATATTAGTCACGGAGGGATAAATGTAGCGCGTGTACAGCCGCGTTTTTAACGACCATAACATTTCGGTTTGATCGAACGAACGGGGCTTAAAAGCGCCAAGAACCTTGAACTCCGACATGTGGCACGATTTTTCCACCCGGCAATTGTTGACCACCGCCGCTCGCGCTCACTTCTCCGTTCCTTCCTTGCCAAATTCTGTGCTGGTAGTCGAGATTGTAGGTTGGACGACGATCCGGTCCGCTCAGAGGTTTCGTACCCTGGAAAACTATCGATCCTTGGGGTTCGGGATCGGCGGAACGACGAAAGCGCCAAGTACCCTGAATTCCAACGTGGGGCTCGAATCTTTGGCCCGGCAATTTCTGACCACCGCCGCTCGCGCTCACGTGTCCGTTTTTTCCCTCCCAAATGTTATGCTGATAATCGAGATTGTAAGATGGGCGACGTTCCGGTCCACTCAGAGGTTTCGTTCCCTGGAAAACTATCGATCCTTGGGGTTCGGGATCGGCGGAACGACGAAAGCGCCAGGTACCCTGAATTCCAACGTGGGGCTCGAATCTTTGGCCCGGCAATTTCTGACCACCGCCGCTCGCGCTCACGTGTCCGTTTTTTCCCTCCCAAATGTTATGCTGATAATCGAGATTGTAAGATGGGCGACGTTCCGGTCCACTCAGAGGTTTCGTTCCCTGGAAAACTATCGATCCTTGGGGTTCGGGATCGGCGGAACGACGAAAGCGCCAGGTACCCTGAATTCCAACGTGAGGCTCGAATCTTTGGCCCGGTAATTTCTGACCACCACCGCTCGCACTCACGTGTCCGTTTTTTCCCTCCCAAATGTTATGCTGATAATCGAGATTGTAAGATGGGCGACGTTCCGGTCCGCTCAGAGGTTTCGTTCCTTGGAAAACTATCGATCCTTGGGGTTCGGGATCGGCTGAACGACGAAAACGCCAGGTACCCTGAATTCCAACGTGAGGTTCGAATCTTTGGCCCGGTAATTTCTGAGCCCCACCGCTCGCACTCACGTGTCCGTTCTTTCCCTCCCAAATATTATGCTGATAATCGAGATTGTAAGATGGGCGACGTTCCGGTCCGCTCAGAGGTTTCGTTCCTTGGAAAACTATCGATCCTTGGGGTTCGGGATCGGCTGAACGACGAAAACGCCAGGTACCCTGAATTCCAACGTGAGGTTCGAATCTTTGGCCCGGTAATTTCTGAGCACCACCGCTCGCGCTCACGTGTCCGTTTTTTCCCTCCCAAATATTATGCTGATAATCGAGATTGTAAGATGGGCGGCGTTCCGGTCCGCTCAGAGGTTTCGTTCCTTGGAAAACTATCGACCCTTGAGGCTCGGGATCGGCGAAACGAGGATGTCGAGACTTTTCGAAATGCCGACGATCCTATTTGCATCATAATTACATTGCCAATATGAATAATGGTACTTACAGAATGTATGTATGCCGGTACACGTATGTCGGACTTTGTGGTATTTATTTTACGTACTGTGTAAGGAGGTGGCGGAGCACGTCCGAAATGTTGCCAAATTGAGCCAGACTCTGCAGAAACGAAGCCGGCGATTAGGCCCAATGTCACCAGAAATGCCAGGCTCCTCATTTTCTGCTCGGTTTTAAAATACAACATTTTTAAACGAATAACAAACAAAGACAATGCAAATGCTTTCGTGAATAAGCATTAACATGGATTAATGATTAATTGTCAATGTAAACGAATTTCGACTCACTGTTTTTTTATCGATGTGGTAGTTGCGCTCGTACGGTTTGCAAATGACTGTGATGCGTTTCGAAGAGAGCGACCCTCTTATATTACTCGGGAGACGGAAAAACGAAGTGAGAAGAAAGAGTCGTTCGCGCCAACCGGGAATCACACGGGAATTCTGCAGCTCCAAAATGATTCGTATAGTCTCGAGGTAGAAGTTTCGCGCGGGGAAGTACATACGCTCGCCTCATATAAATACTTATATATATATATATGCAATACGATTGTGCAAAGACGCGTACAGTATGTGTGAGGGCGATATCGTCGGCGAACACATAGGTATACTGTATGTAAGTAGCATACTATATTTGATGGATGGTAGTCGATCGCGAACCGCGGGGAATACCCTCTGCTGCTCGGTGTCTCCGATGTTCTTCCCGGCCTCTTATGTGCGTAAATATCGGGTATACGGGTCAGCACGTCACTCGGGTCATATACGTACATGCCTATATGTATATGCGTCGATCTAGACCTCTCGTGCTTGCACAAGAATTCCCGCACGCGTTTCATCTTATATCGCGAGAGATAAGTAATAGAAACGGGTACGAGATGGAGAAAAAGATGGACAATTGATGAATTAAAGAGGGCTCGATCGTTTATTCGATATGCATTTTCAGAGCTCAATGCGACCTCCGCCGCGCCGACCAATCAATTCATCGACGGAGATGGTTTCCTCAACGAGATCGAGAACGACGAATTCAAAAGAATCGATCAAACGGAAAATGAGGATGACGAGGTCGAGGATATATTGTACATGAGGGGAGCCTCTTTTACGATACATCTCGAGGCAAGACGTCGCGACAATTCGACTCGTGTTCCCAGCGATTTACGGACCGACGAAACGAACGAAACGAACGAAATACCTGGGAGGCCGGCTGCTCTCGCACCAGGCGGCTCAACGCGATTCGACCCGGTATCTCATCAGGTACGTGCCGTCTATATCGATATACTATTTATTCTCTTATAAATGTGCTCTGCTGCTCTCTCTCTCTCTCTCGCTATTATATATATAAATATATATGTGTGTGTGTGTGTTTGTCTTGCTCCAGACTTTGTCAAGCTCGATAGCAGTAACGAAGCAACGAGAGGTCGATACGATATCTACGGAGAAATATACTAGCAGTAGCAGTAGCAGTAGCAGTAGCAGCAACAGCGAAGCGACATGCTTGCTCGATTGCGGACCAGCTGGCAATTGTTACGTCCAAGAGACGAGGATAGGGGACGGAGAGGACTGTCAGGAATGCGACGAGGATCGTCGAAGAGAAACATCAGCAGCAGCAGCACCACCGCCACCACCACCGCCACCAGCTTCGGTGGTAAACGGAATCGGTCAAGATGAGCGGGTTCGACAGCGCTGTCAGTGTCCTTTGGGAAAAGCCGGCGATCGATGCGAGCTTGGTAAGTTTTACTCCGTTATGAGAGCGATTATAAACCGATATTTATTTCAACGACGATGCGCCCGTGTCATCGCTGTTGTTACACGCGTACGACAGGGTGCCCCGATGACCTTTTATTCTTTTTTTTATTATTTTATATTGATTTTATTTGTTTGCTAAATCGTCATCCGCCGCCGTCACCAGACACTCGAGCAGCTAGGCATTGCATTTGGAGATCACCCGCTGTAGACTCGTTAGCGGCAGCAGTTTCCGAGTTCTCGTGTCTCGAGTAGGTATACGACGAGGTGGTTATCGCGGTGACGGTGGTGTTTCTTGCGACTCCCTCCAACCGACCGTTTTTCTGACGTACTCCAAGTGAGCTTGGTGTGTGTGTGTGTGTGTGTGTGTGTGTGTGTGTGTGCGCGAGAGAGGGAGAGGGAGAGAGTAGATGCTCCATTCCGCGAAAGCTTTACCTCGATACGTGGCTCGGATCGATGCTCTTGGAAAATCTTACTCGTAACCGTGTACCGGGTGTTTTATTATATGCCCGGAGCTTAGCCGGCAATCATCCAAGAAAGATAGTCGTATGAGATTTTTGTTCGCACGACGCCTATAAAATGTTGGTCCGATTCTTTCGTTACAGAGATCGACGTCAAGTCTCCGCGATTTTCCGGATCAGGATGGCTCGCTTTTCCCGCTCTTCGGGCCGCATACAAACACGTCCAGTTGGATCTCGAATTTCGTCCGGAGGCTTGGGACGGTATACTTATTCTCGCTGGTGAGCGAGACGATCTTCAGGGTGATTTCATGGCTCTCGTCCTGCATCACGGTTTTATAGAATTCAGGTATATCGCCGAACAATATATGCAAAAATTGGCAACAGCCGTCCGATATGTCTACGGTCGATCCTTCTCTTTGTTTCGATCCGTCGTCGTTGTCGTCGTCGTAGATTCGACTGTGGGAGTGGAGTAGGCGTCGTCAGAAGCACGGAGACGGTAAAACTCAATAATTGGAATACTCTGAGCGTTTACAGACATCGGTGGGACGCTTGGATCCAACTGAATGAGGCAAAACGCGTCCAAGGCCGTTCAAAGGTATGCGCCCATTAGTATTGTACGTAGTAGGTACGTATGCGCATTAATATATCGGAGGTTGGTCAAAGATTTCGAGTACAAATACTTGAAAAGTAGAATGTACTCGAAGTAATAATTGCGAGCTCCGATATAGGCGCGACGATTTATCCCGGAGAAGTTTCGGTTTCTTCGATTTTTCATTATTTCGACGTTTCTTGGACGATCCTCGTTGATTGATCGGCCCGTTCCACGTATAAGGGCTTATTCTCAAGAATCACGTTTCGCGAACCATTGTTCGTCGGAGGTCCTGGAAATACCACCGGGCTCGAGAGACTTCCGGTCGTAACAGGATTTCGCGGTTGCGTTCGACACCTCGAAGCCAACGAGCATCGTTATCGATTTCCTCTCGGGCCGCAGGGCGATGCGATCAACGGTTTCGACGTCGGTCAGTCAATGCCCAAAATGCGTTAGATTCGATTGCTCGTAATGAGGGGACGGTGGCGGTGGCGATAATCTCAAATGATCGATCAATACGAACGTTTATTTTGTTGTTGCACAGAGGAATGCACGGCGGACAGATGTAGCAAAGTACCGTGCTCTCACGGAGGCAAGTGTCTCGCGACCGGTGGTGATACCGCGGTTTGCCTCTGTCCTCTCGGTTACACGGGAGACTTGTGCGAAACGAGGGTCGATCTTCAGGTAAAGCCTCTTGGAAAGTTTTCGTTCGTTCGTTCGTTCGTTCGTTCGTTCGTACGTACGTGTTAATTATACGCACCGACCAATATAACCAATATATACGAATAAACTGAAAACAAAAAGGTGCCTTCGTTCAACGGTTCGTCGTATCTCCGGTATCCTGGACTCGGCGAGACATCGCTCTCTTGGCTGGAATTGGCGGTGACTTTGAAACCCACGGCTCCCGACGGTGTCATCCTTTACAACGGTCATCAGAGCGACGCCAACGGAGATTTCATCGCGCTCTATCTTTCCGCCGGTCACGTACAATTTACCTTCGACCTCGGTACCGGACCCGCGACTTTGAGGTAAGTCGGTCGTCACCCTCACCGATGTCACGGGTCTTGGTTGAAAATGAAATAAGTTAATAATGGTAGGAGCGAGTCACCGGTGAAACTGGGCGAATGGCTGGAAGTTCGCGTCTCGAGGACCGGAAGATTGGCCTCCCTCGAAATGGAGAACGAAGCGGCTCGGGAGGTTCTAGCGCCTGGGGCATTCACCCAACTCTCGCTCCCTCTCAATCTCTATCTCGGTGGTGCGCCATCTTCCGAAATGTACACACCCAAAATCAGGACAACGACGAGTTTCGTCGGTTGCATACAGACGGTCATTCTGAATCATCGCGAGGTAGTACCTACCGTACCAGCCGTCGTAATAAGATTAACGATAAGGACGATGGTATTAACGATGGGCTTATACTCGCTATCAGGTCGGCATTTTGGCCGAGGCACTCGGAGGTGTCAACGTTGGAAATTGCGGACACGCTTGCGAGGCGCGACCTTGCGGCGATGCCGAGTGTCGGCCGTTGCGGGAACGATTTACCTGTCGTTGTCATCCCGGTATGCCGCATCCGTGTCCAGCTCCGATATTTCAGACGCAACAACGCCAACAACAGCTCTTCTTACCGCCGATCGTGACGACGATGCTCGCACGCAATCTTCACCATCGTGAGAACGACGAGGCTCGTAGCGGCGTATCGGGGACTAATAAATATCGACGAGTGCCCATCCCGACCTATCGAACCAAGCTCGATATACCGAGCTTCACCGGCATCGAGAGTTATCTTCATTACAACGACGCCGACACGATGAAACGGTTGGTCGATCGAGCTACTCCAAGCGCCGTCGACCACTTTATATTATTATCAAACTAAACAAATCTTATACTTTCAGGATAATAAGCTATCGAGTCGACATAAATATGAGGTTTCGTACTAGCAGCAGCACCGGCCTTTTGCTCTGGAGCGGCAGACACGCCGATCCTCCGGAGCAACAACTCGGTGTAAACGATGATTTTCTTGCTCTCGGATTGAACGAGGGCTATCTGACGCTCGCTTATAATCTCGGCTCGGGTCAGGCCACTCTTAGATACAACATGACGAGATTGAACGACGATCTGTGGCACCGTGTCCGAGCAGTCAGGCAAGTCGCCATTATTCGCCCCTATCTCATCCTATTACGGGGATAAACCCTATCCTACGCCTTTCTATGCCCCGCTAGCCCCTCTTCGATGATGACATGTAATATCTTGCGCTCTCTCTCTCTCTCTCTCTCTTCCCCTCTGCTGTACCTCGCGCGTATCGCGTTTCCATCAACGTAGAAATGAGCAATGGGCATCCCTAGTCGTCGACAGTGGAATCGGTGTATCGGCATCGTCGCCCGGCCAATTGAGACAGCTCAATACAGATACGGGACTATACGTCGGTAAGTCGTCGACGTCTACAGAGCTCAATTTATCGCTCCCCGATCGGCCAACTTTCATACGTCTTCGGACGAATGTTTAATCGATATTTCAGGAGGTGCCCCCGACATCGTCGCGACAACGGGGGGTAGATACTCGAGAGGCATAGTCGGTTGCATCAGCGATCTTGTATTGGATTCGGATTTTTCCGTCGCATTATCATCGCCGGAGCAAGCTACCAATACTCATTCGTGCATCCCTTGAGTATTTCCGATTACGAGCATCGTCGTGCCAGTGCATTCTTATTCAGGTGTGTCATATTGTACAATAATATTCATTCCTTTATGAAATCGTTTGCCATCGTAATTGTCGTCGACGTCGTCGTCAACGTCGCCACCGCAGCCGCCGCCTCTAACCGATTTACCCAGCTTCCATACACACACGATCGATATTGTATATACCGCGTAGTATATTGATGCGAGATATATATCTCCACCAAGGACAAAGATGGATCAACGGTCTCGGTGCATCACCGCGCGACGGACATCTTACGTTACACCGGATGAAATTAAAATGTTTCGCGACTCGTGCTCACACCGAGCCTAACGACTTTCCGGGAGGTGATAAAACGATAATGAGACATAGGGTGAAAGATACGAGCGTCCTTCGATTTATATTTCGTCACGACAGTCGCGGTAACGACGACAACTCGTTCCCTCGACGATGCACAAGACCGTCCCACATTTTATTTATCGACGAGCAACGTCAAGGAGGCTTGGCGACGGCACCGTTTCATTTCATTATGGAAAGAAAACTAAATCAACTCGGACCGGCTCGGCACGTCGAAATCGTCGATATTGCACTTTTTATAATATATACACACACACACACACACACACACACACACACACAGACACGGATGGAAGCACACGCACACGCCAATACACACAGGCACACAGACACACACACGCGCGCGCGTATATGTATATGATTATAAGGTAGAGTTTTTCACCAATTTTTATCACCGAGATTGTTATACACGAATATGTAAAATGTCCCTTCATACCTGTCCCTTGACTCGACTTATCATTGCAAGACCAAAGTACGAGTTTCGATATAAAAAAAAGAAAGAAGAATTGGAAACCGAGGGGTTAGATTTAAAAGGAAAGAGAATCTATAGTAATAGACTTTTTCCATTATAGCTTTTATTCGAGTCTTTGTGATTTGTGCATATTGCGTCAGAGTTTAACGTTTTTTAAAATTGACAAGATTTCTCAGATTTGAATTTAAACGGCAACGGTCCGTCGACACCCTTGAAACTCGGGCTCGTGCATGACTGTTTCACGTATGCTCCATAATTGATATACCTACAATATTGAGTATCGGAGCGACGATACGTGTGAGGAGACGCGCGACGTGCCATGCGAAACGCGCACACACGAGTCACGGAATATTTTCAATGTTAGAAAGAACGAATGAATCTCGTCTTGGCTGCACCCGACCGACGGAAAAACGTTGGATCCTCTATCTGTATATTATGTAGTGTCTTGTAATCGCGTGTCCCGTGTTAATACTAGGATGTAAACATAGAAGACGTGCACGAGAGTCGGCTCTGCCTCGCGTACCCATATCTTTGGTTCGTTCGTCGCTTTATCGTTACGAAACGGTACTCGCGTACACGAGCATTGCTTTGTCCTAAATATAGAAAATCGTCACGCGTCAATAGCGTTGGCATAATATAACGCCACCACGACCACCACTACTATTAATAATAATAATAACAATAACAATAATAATAATAATAATAATAATAATAACAATATTTTGTCCAAATGACATATCTAAAGAGCGTGCATATGATAGGGAAAAGGAGGATGGATGCAAATGGCAAAAATGACCCCAAAAATATATCGTAGTATACGAGATGAGCGTTAAAAAAAAAGAAGCGAAACGAGTAACAAAGCAATCGGCTATGGTCAATTTTGTACAAGCTTTATTTTCTGGAAATCAAATAGAATATTATGCATGTAAAATTGAAGAAGAATGGATGCGAAAGATCGAAAGCGCATCGACGATCGATGCTAATCTGACCGAGATATATATATATATGTCGGTCATCGGTGTATGTGTGTGTATACACGTAGTTTATTCGACATATTTGTATGTATATGCGAGCGAGTGTGGAAGAATGCCCGAGGTACGATGATATGTAGATAATCGAGAAGCTATTCGTTCTCGTTACACGCAATTGGCACGTTCACTCACCCATTTTCTTTCCTTATTATACCTACATCTCCTCCATCCACGTGAATATACTTTCTTTTGTTACGAGCGTCGCCTTTGGAAAATCCCGGCAAAAGTAGATAAAAAGTATATATGTATTGATATTGTTATTGTCATCAGAATTTCTCTATTATCAAGGATCGAGTAATAGTGAGCGAATGAATAGCCACGATCAGCATTGACCGACGAGAGGACTATCGCGTCGCGTTTCACGCACACACACACACATATATATATATATATATATATATATATATATATATATATATATATGGCTCTATGTGCGCGTGTGCGTGTGCGCGCGCGCGCGCGTAGGCGAGAAGCGACCGACGCGAGAAATATGAAATGTCGAATCGCCGATAATAAATGAAATATTGATATAGGGCTCGGAGCAAAGAGATAGCGACTGCAAGGTGAATTACAAGCCTGAAGTCGACGAATTATATGCATACACGAGTATGTCCTTAAATGGCTCGATATTCGGCGTATAAAATATGGATTCAACTCTTTTGGAATATCATATATCTGGGCGAGAAAAATCGAGAAAATCGCCATCAATGATAATGATGATGGTGATGATGAAATTGTGGGAAGGATGGGACGGTAGGGAAAAATGGAAAGAGCTAAATAAAATAAATAAACGATAGATAATATATGTATATTATATTATTGCAAAATATTATAACGAATATGAAGCTAAATGAACTATTTCTATTATGTCCGTCTGCAAAGTCTATTAGAAGAGTCTATACACTATCTAATACGTGTACACTATTATACGTCATATCCGAGTATCGCCCCCGTGTCTCAAATGCACCGTTCGCGAGATATATATACACACACACATATATGTATATGTGTGTGTGTTATATATTTGCGTCGGTGTCGTCGAGGCGCATATGGTACATACACCGTTAATGACCGTATGCGCCTGACGTGTACGTACGTGCGTGTGTGTATAATCTATATAAATTGTATACGTTTAATATATATTATATTACGAGCGTATAAGAAAACGAAACGAAGAAAAAGGATTAAGGGAGATATGAAAAGAATGAGGGTCGTTGCGAGAGTAGCGCAGCATCGGCGTGTCTAAACGCGCGCGTTTCACCCCGTAACATCATGAAATACGTTACTCAAAGTACAGTGAGATCTCTCGAGAGAGTCGACTCGCCACGTTTCAACAAAACTGTTTCTAACTATTGGTCGACGCTCGACTTTTGGACTAGCTTCGAATAACCTATTCCAGGTACAACGCCGCGATTAATTATGGAGCGGTAGGAGGGGCTTCGAGGCTATATTTGAATCGTCAGAAACAGTTCCGTCCCGAGCTGTCGACTCCTCGAAGGTCCCACTGTACATCATCAGCCGCAGCTTGTCGTTCGTGTCCTTGCTCGTTTTTTGCGGCAACAACAAAACGAACGAAACAAGAAAAAAAAAGAGAAAAAATAGAAAAAAGAAAAAAAAGAAAGAAAAAAAGGAAGAAAAAACGAAGAGACGCATTTCCAACCGACCATGATGATGCAGCAAAATCCTCTAACGGCTTTATCGTATTAATTTGTCCATCGACGGCATTCTTAGAAAATCATCATCGATCATATATAATATGATATATATGTAGAGTCGTATTACATATAGAAAATTCCCGATCGGAGCAACCTTAGCGTCGCGTGCCTCCACGCGATCGTACATTACGATTACTTTGCCGGTTACTGTATCGATTATACCTATATTAGTACCTATATTATTAGCCGAAAATAGAATAGGCTGCAATGATCATTGGCGTAAATATGTATACGCGTCCACTCCCGATATCATCGTTGTACACATAGCGCCGAATGTTTAATCAATATCGTTTGTACTCCCGCAAAAGCGAGATAAATAAATTTGCGCAAATGAATCTTGTGGGTGCATGAGTGTGTGTCGAAAAGGTCAGTGCCGTCGTCCTCGGCAGTACGAATAAACCAAACCCAACAACAAAAATAATAAATACATTTTATTATAATGGATCGATCGTTCTTTGGTACTCGATGTCGTTGGCGTCGGCCGCTCGCCCCACACCTCTTCCTATCTTCGTTCCTCTCGAGCTTACGGCTAACGACCGACGAGACACGGCCGAAATTGTGAAATTTCGCCGAGCCAGCCGATATTAAGTATCCATCAAATGGTACGCGCAATGTTGCCTCGTAGCTTGTGGTAGAAATCTTGGTTGTGTCGTCGAACCACCGCTGTGTCTGCGTGTGCGCGCCCGTCTCTATTCGAGCTAAGCAGGAGAAAGCGAGATAAATTTGATGAAAATTACGATCGAGATTGCTCCATGCGGCATAATATTTTTCATATACATTAAAACCGTTGCGTGTTGGGCAAATATCGATGAGGGGGCAAAACAACAGCAGAGGTAGAACTAGAGATGAGGACTGACAAGAAAGACAACGAGGGAAGGTCGTTGACACGAATAATACGTGCGCAGCGCTCGTATTTTCGTTCCAAGTTGCCTCGAAACAACCAGAAAGTAGGGAAAAAATATTAGAAACCAATATGAAAAGGGTTTGTGCGGACGCGAGCGCGTGCCAAAACACGAAAGATATCATCGGTTTAGGCGAAGCGTCTCGGACATGTTTTAAAATATATAATCGATAAATTCCGGCGGGTGCACATTGCACGAGATTCGTTTGTGCGCGTATATCGGTACGAATGATATATGTGTATAATCAGTCGGTCAGCCATCCACGGACTAGTATATAATTATTTAACGTTACGCAATAATTGACCGTGTCGACGTAATAGCACGAGAAACCCATCGAACTGCGTAAACGATCGAGCAATCGATCGAGCGGTCGATCGCTCCTTCGTACGAATGACATTTAATCGGCTTCTAGCGCTTACTCGTGGTATGCCTGTATCCACTATACTAATACTACCCACATTGTCTCGTAGCGTGCAGTTCCGTTGATTGAAAATTAAGAAGGTCCAACGACGAGCGCGAGTCGACGATAGAACGTTAAAAAGATTTAGTATAGTTAAAGTGAAAATGAATAGTAAATGTTGGAGCGTTCCTATCGAATGGCCAGCCGAATAGGAAGGTGGTAATGATCGGTAAGTGAGGTATGTACTACGGGGAGCCGATTACGAGGACGCGTAAACTCGCCTTCTCGTTGACTCTGGCGTCGTTTGTCGCAGCGCCTTTACGTTTACGTGGACGAACGCGTATTCCCTCCGAATATGTGCTATGCGTCGCGTGCTATGCGTCGCGTACCTACATATAGATATACCTATAGTACGTACGTGCGCGGGTTAGGGAAATGAAACTACCTACTTCGGATCGAGTTGGGAGAATATACAAAGAAAATATAGAAGGTGAGAGGCCGCACCGCAACGGGATTTTCACGAGTGGGGATGAGAGAGGCGGTAAGTACAAGCGACGGTGCGGACCGCGATGTTCGAGTCTTCGTATCACCTTAGGACGAGAAACTCGCTAGCTCGGTTAAACTCGCGGCAAGACTCTGTCGATCTATCTTTCAACGGTGTAACAACCGCATCCGTATAATAATCAAAGAACACGGATAAACACGCAACCGGAATTAACAGGCGGGCAGTACCTACGGCCATCGAAACGCACCATCGCACCACCGTTCTCTAGCGGTCTTAATCGTCTTTCCTCGTAATTGGAAAGTAGTGGAAAGTCAGAGTGAGCCACGGGAGCGCGCGCTCGCCAGAGGCCCGAGCTACGGTTCGAGATCGGTATGCACATTTATCCTAATATTATTTTAGCCTCGAAAGATGGCTCTGCTTTTTTCATTATCCTTCCATGAAACCTCTCTCTCTCTCTCTCTCTCTCTCTCTCTCTCTCTCTCTCTCTCGGTGAAAGGGCGCCGAAAGTATTCTCTAGGTGTAATAATATACCGTGCCTTGTACCTCGGGGTACCAGCATACATTGATGAGCTGCTGCCTAGAGCGTGTGAGGGGATTAGGCGGTCGGAGAGGCTTGATGTGCAACCGGTTTTCCACATCCCTTTTATCATAGAACGGGGACATATCACTAGTCCTTTAAACTGTCAGCTGCATATTATTGGCACTCAATTTGAGTAGGGAGAGGCACATTACACCTAGTGCGGCAGTACCCTAGCTTCATCATAGTCGGAAAATAATGTATGCACTATCTAGCAATTAGCATCAAGAATTCAGAATTATGAATGTACGAATCTCCGTCTACCTCTGTTTTTTTCACTTCATAATCTCTTTATCTCGTATCTCTCCTTTCTTATGTCACATTATTTCTCTTTTCTTATTGCTTATTTCTCATTTCTCATTGCTTTCAGTTAAAATTAGGTTAAAATTAGGTGATCATATGATATATTGCACTTTACTTTATCTTATTTTACTGCGATTTTTGCCTATTTTTAAGTTGACGTTTAAGTTGGCAGGTTGTGCAGTTTCTGTAGTTCGATTTACGTAAGGAATCAGCGTGCGCATTCAACTAATGATACTGTTTTGTTATTCTGTTATTATTTTTTTTTTTAGTGTATTTTTAGTTCTAGATTTTGTTATTTTTAGTGTATTTTTAGTTTTATATCTACTCTTGTATATGCTGAAGCTTTTTGTTTGCTGGTTTTTCACTTACTAATGTAATCGAGGCATGGCTTATTCTTTAATTACCCCAAAGCAAGCTAGGGTATAATAAACTGAATCAATCAATCAATCTCTCTCTCTCTCTTCTATTATCATACATACTATCTTCTATTTTTAATTGTTCTTGCACTTACTCATCACTTGCGATTACTTATTACTTACCTATTTATGTTCTATTTTCTTATCACTTACTATTACTATATACTTAACAATTACTTTATTACTTTATTCTTAATTTACACCTGTATATATCTTTTGTTGTTGTCTTTATTGCCCCATAGTTTGCTAGGGCATAATAAATATCTCTCTCTCTCTCTCTCTCTCTCTCCCTCCCTCTCTCTCTCTCTCTCTCTAACACGATACGACTAGAACCAGTCGTATAAACAAGTTTGAATCAACTTCATCGCACATATCGATCAATGCATCAACGTCGGACAAGTGCGTCGGATTACCGCAAAGTACAAAGGTGAGCGGACACTCGGAGCGTATTGCGACCAACCTCGGAATACCTATAGTAGCGAGAAGCCCGGCCAAACCGACACGACACTAGTTGCTACATGTTTGTTTTCTTTCGAAAGAAGAGAGAGAGAGAGAGAGAGCGAGAGAGAGAGAACCGATGGAAAATGCCATTTGAAATATTGATAAAAATACAATTGTTACTTGTAGATTTTATCGTTATTATATACGGTATACGTTATAGTTTTCAAATAATAAACCGAAGGGATGATGGACGAACGGAGCGAGATACAATCGTTCTATCGAGGAAAAACGATATTTATAACGGGAGGTACGGGCCTCATGGGCAAAGTTCTCGTCGAGAAGCTTCTATACAGTTGCAGCGATCTCGAGAGAATTTACATGTTGGTGAGGGGGAAGCGCGATCTTACGCCGGATATGCGGGTCGATGCCATGTTGAAGCTGCCGGTAAGCCAAGATACGGGGCATTGCTCGCGCACTAAACCGATAAGTTGTTATTAATCCGTTGTGAGACGATTCCAGATGTTTAACAGAATTCGAGAGGAGAAGCCCGAGATAATAAAGAAATTGAGCGCGATCGAAGGCGACGTGTCTCTTGAGAATTTAGGTATCAGCGAGGAACAACGAGGACTTCTCGTTGAAGAGGTCGAGCTCGTTTTTCATTGCGCCGCAACACTGAGACTCGAGGCCAAGCTCAAGGATGCGATCAAAATGAATACGGTAAGTAGGTGGGGGGTAGGGTTTGGGTAGTTAGTTAGTTAGTTAGTACGAGTCCTTTTATAATAATCAATAATATTATAGACGCCAATGGAATATTTAATCTCGTCTGTTCCTCTTCCTCTCATTGTATAATAACGCCTTAAACACGATTTAAAGATCGGAACGGACTCGATGCTCCAACTGGCCAAGAGCATCAAGAATCTCCAAAGTTTCGTTCATCTGAGCACGGCTTTCTGTCACGTCGACCAGGAAGAACTCGGCGAGCGTGTTTACGACGGACCGGACGAGCCACGGGATGTAATGCGATTGGTCGAGTGGCTGGACGAGAGCGCGATCGATTTAATAGCACCGAAGTAAATCTAATCGTATAATCGGTTACGGGCCTAGATCGGTATACGGCATAAGCGTCACGACTTTTCTTCTTCTTGTTGTTGTATTTTTATCGGTAAACAGGCTATTGGAACCCCATCCAAATACCTATACCTATTCGAAGAGACTCGCCGAGAGTCTGGTCGCCGCCGAATATCCAAATTTGCCGTGCGTGATCGCGCGACCCTCCATCGGTAAGTATCTTTCCTTTCGTTTGCCCGGTATATTTGAGTGTAGAGCTCGGTCCCAAAATGAACGATAAAACGGGATATCTCGGCTATTTACAGTTACACCGGCTTGGAAGGAACCGCTGCCCGGTTGGGTCGACAATCTCAATGGTCCGGTAGGACTGATAGTAGCCGCTGGCAAAGGCGTTATCCGTTCGATGCACTGCAATGCCGATTATCACGCCGAAGTAATACCGGTTGATTTTGCGATCAATGCTCTAATAGCCATTGCCCGAAAGGTTGCTACGACGAGCGACCTCCGGTCAGTCTCTTATTATTATTATTATTATTATTATTATTGTTATTGCCATTACTCGTATTAAAAGGTTTATTGTTGATGGATAATAAGAGGTTGCTCACGGGTATGTTGGTTCGATACAGAAAAGCCAAGAGTATGCCGGTTTATAATATAACACAGAGCGGTCTGTTGCCAATAACTTGGGGTCAGGTGTTGGAAAAGGGGAGAAAAGTCGCCTACGAGTATCCTTTCGACGGCGCCATATGGTTTCCGGATGGTGACATAAGAAGCAGTAAATTCGTTCACTCCCTCTTCGTATTTTTCTTTCATCTCCTACCGGCTTATTTCATCGACTTTCTCATGCTGATTTTTCGACAAAAACGTTTGTGAGTATCAAAGACTAATCTTCGACGGTATTAATGTTATTAATTGTGGTAAAATTCCGGCTCGTTCCCGTTCATCAGTATGGTCCGGATCCAAAAACGAATATCGGACGGTCTCGAGGTATTGCAATACTTTACAACCCGCGAATGGATATTTCACAATACGAATTTGGTAATACTGTGGGCCGAGATGAGCCCCAAGGATCAGCAACTCTTTCCATTTGATTTTCTCAAGCTCCAAATAATGGATTACTTCAAAGACGTTATTCTCGGTGCTCGACAGTATTGCATGAAGGAGAAATTGGAAACATTGCCGAGGGCTCGAATCCACCACAGAGTGTACGTATACTGTTAACGTTCGTCCAACCCACTCTTCCCCTTCCGATACCTCGGATTCTCCTCCTTCCGTATCTTCCCCCTTTTTTTCATACGTCTTTGCCTTTTGACCACGCAGACTTTACGTCGTACATCTCACGGCCGTCTACTCCTTTTACTTCGGCATCCTTTATTTCGTCTACAAGCATTTGGAGACTGCTCGCTTCTGCATCGACTCATTCGGCGACAGGATCAAATCACTACCGATCGTCGCACCGATTCTTGACAAGGCCCCTCCTCTGTAGAATATGTACGGAAATTCACATACTCGCATGGACATATATATATATCCATACCCATGTACATACACACACACACACGCACGCACGCACGCACACAGACAGACAGACAGATATATATATATATATATGAATTTTGTCGATTAATCGCGCACGTGCGGTCAGCGTGCATTATCTATGCGTACGAACGTGCTCAATCGGCGTGCCTAATCGGTGGCTCGACTTTCATTTTTGTCTCATTTTCCCGTCGATAAGTACGACATTAAACGAGTACGTATAATAATGTATATATATATAATAAGGGAATGTATTGGGGGCATGTATGAAATATTTTACAATGAAAAATGTAATGTTGACTCGTTAATAATTTATTATCGCGCGTTCACGTTTGCCCTCGACTATAACGAGAATTCTACACGCTATTATTAAAAGTCTTTGCGCATTAGTCCTAGACGCTTATACGCATACGCGTGTATGCGTATAAAGCGCAGAGAACTGCTACACATTTCTCGTAGGTACATTATTGATCCATTGTTCCGGGCGTAAGGACCTCCTCTCTCCTCCCGAGGTGAAACGCGACGGCTATTTTCTCGTACCTTACCATTTATCTCTACTATCCTCGATATTGTACGTCACATTATTATTATTGACGATCGATCGTTTCCGATTCGACAAATTCGTACAGATTCGTACGGAGGGAAGGTCGGAAGCGCCGTACACGTGCAGAGCGCCACGTACACATCCACGTATATTTCCATAAAGGCCTAGTGACCCTAGCGAGGTTGGAGCGAGCCTAGTAACCTCGGTGACCCGTTGACCGAATGCGAATGGATTGTGACCTTGGAACAAAATTTGTTCCGCCACCCGTGGGATAGCACGGAGAAACCAATAGTGGCGGAGGGTGGGTCAATCCGCCGCGTAGGTACGTGCGATACGCGCATGAATCTTGGCTCGATCATATCCTCCTGTACACCACTTTTATACGATATATACCTAATGGGGAGGGCAGGGGGATGGCGATCATCGTCCCACTCTTCGCACCGCATCAACGATTCATGATCGCTTCGACGATTAAAAAAAGGTCGCGGTGATGATTTAAGTGCGCGTGCGCCTCTGCGTATTTAGCCTCCCCTCGTCGAGCCAGGGGAGAGATGGTGGTAACGACGGTACGAGGGAAGGTAACTTTATGAAAAGGAGTCGCGACGGATCCGCCAAGATGCAAACGCCCTCTCATCAAAATACGTCGCGCATCTCCTCGAACGCGCGACAACAGGCGTCATGATCGTTACGGGATCGTGGCCGTTTGACGAAACGACGATCCTCGAATCGGGTCTGGTGTTATTATAGTTATAAGTACGAGCGAAGCATCCCTAGCTCCCGCCATCCTATTCCGATAATCTTGCCCGCGCAATAATGGCGATAGTCGTGATCGTTAAGAACCTCGAGGGTCTCAACAAGTCCGCTGGCGATCAATTCGTCCGGATAGATTTTCGAGGTAAGGACCACTATAACCGAGAGCAGTAGGTATTCTTTTATTATTAAATTCGATGAATCACGTACTATTCCAGGAGTCTCGCATTATTCCCAAAGTCTGAACGTTCAAGGGACAAAAAGCGACGAGCATCCACGGAGGATCGAGCTCAATCAGGTAAAATACTCGAATAATTCCACATCCCCCCCAACCCAAAACGTATTGTGCGAGAGTAATGGTTGACGGTACCGAAGAATTATTTTACAGAGTTTTACGTGGAATTTCGGACGAGCGGTCCAAGACTCGGAAATTTTACAATTGGCGCTCGTAACGAGGAACGTACTGTTGCGCCGAAACGAGAAAGTCATCGGACTATACGGTCTCGTTCTTCAGTCGGTCGTCAGAGAAGGTCGAATCTCGATAACCGATGCGCTCGTTGATCCAAACAACAGGCCAATCACGGTGACATTTTCATCATTAATACCTATTATTTAGTCTCCACTATCGTTGACCCATTTGTCCCGTATTATTCTCCGCCAATAATAATTTCCTATACCGATCGTTATTCCAAATAAAAGAGGCGCCTGTTTTTCTTTTTTTTTTCCTCGAAAAACAGACAATCATCTCGTTCGAGATTCGATACGAGGCACCACCGACGGTGGACGAGGCTCGAAATCAGGATCCATCCGAGTGCGATTGGGCCTCGTACGCAACGAGCACCGAATTATTGCAGGACGAACGTCAGATGTTGATCGATATCGAGGAGAATATAGCCAATCTTGAGCGCAACCTATCGTCGAACAAAGGTGTTAAAGAGGTCGCCCGCGGCGATCTCCATCATTCTCAAAAAAACTCGGCTCGACTCGATAAATCATCGTCCACCACGAGCAGGCTGAAAAATCTCGTTCATCGTTACAATCGGCGACGTAGCTGCGAGCCTCGTTCCTCTCGTTACTCGCTCGCATCATCGCCGACCTCCTCCGAACAAAAGTACTCGTGCCTATCCTCATAACTGTAGCTACTTTATATAATTTTCGCAACGGCTATACCTCTCTCTCTCTCTATCTCTCTCTTTCCCCCTTTCTTCCCCCGATACAGAAAATCAACCCTTAAAACCATGAGATCGTTGATGAGATTAGGCAAACAACGGCCAACGTGCAAAGTACAATCATCGTCGGTGAATAATAGCAGCGGCGAATGTAGCGAACGTCTATTGTGTACCGACGACGACGACGACGACGACGACAACGACGACGACGACGACGACGACGACGACGACGTCGACGACGATGATGAAGACGACGACGACGACGACGACAACGACGAGGATGACAACGACGACGAGGATGAGACGCATCGTCTCTCGAGAACAGGCTCGAACGTATCTCTCGATTCGGACGCGTCGTCCAAGATGAGATCGAGGCTAAGAACGGCCGAGACCGAGGAGGACGAGAATGAGGAGGAAGAGGGCGACAACGGCGTCGCGATCGATTCAGCGTGTCACCTATCGAAACGACAGGCAGGAACTCTATACGTGATTTGAACTCGATCGTGCAATCATTTGATCATTTGTGTAAATGAATCCTCGTACGTAGGTACAGGTTCGTCGATCAACTCGCCGAGGATACGGACGGCAGACATGCGTTAAATCCAATTACGATTTAACACCGAGGGCCCAACATTATCAAGTCTGTATGACGATAATCGAAGCTCGTCAGCTAGCCGGTCTCAACATGGATCCCGTTGTATGCGTACAAATTGGAGATCAACGAAAGTACACGAGCGTCAAAGAATCGACCAATTGCCCATACTACAACGAGGTTCGCGCTCTTAAATTCTACAACACACGTAATATATCGTTTAAGACTGAATTTTTCATAAAGTCTTAATTTAATGGAAAATAATGCGCGAATGCCGTCGCGCAGTACTTTGTCTTTGACTTTCATATGCCACCGGTGATTCTTCTCGACAAAATCATCGTACTTTCGGTAAGCTTTTGATTATTGGATCGATTTAGGATTAGCCATGCCAACGATAAGCTATACGCGACTCTTTTACTATACGCCGCGTTTACCTTGTTACGGCTCTCGTCCAAAGGTCCAACAGTCGCGAAATATTTTACGTTCGAACCTAACACTGGGCAGTTTTAAATTGGACGTCGCGACCGTCTGGGCGCAACAAGGTTCGTACACTCACATGCGCCTCTCTTGACGCAAATAATCTCCGTTTATCTCCGTCCGATCCTATAAATGTTGGTAGATCATCAATTTTATCACAAATGGGCACCGTTGACCGACCCCGAGGACGTGGCCGGTGGACCAAAGGGTTATCTCAAATGCGACATAAGCGTAATCGGAAAGGGAGATTCGGTGAAAATACCGGTAAAAGGAATGGAGAAGAGCGGGAGAGACGAGGACGATATCGAGGGTAATCTGTTGGTACCGGCCGGAGCACCGATCGAGAGGCAACGAGCTCGCTTCGTCGTGAAAATATTTCGCGCCGATGGTTTACCAAAGATGAATAACAGCGTAATGGCCAATGTTAAAAAAGCTTTTAGCGGTGGACGGCTAAAGGACCTCGTCGATCCGTACGTCAGAGTATCCTTCGCCGGTCTGAGCGTAAGACACACGAGAGCGCGTCTATCGTACTTTATTCCCGAATTATCCAACCGAGTAATATAATACGGCTGACGAGTATATATATATCTACCGTTTAGGGTAAAACGAGCGTAAAGAGGAATAGCTACGCACCCATTTGGAACGAGCAAATAATATTCACGGAAATGTTTCCGCCTCTCTGTCAGAGAATCAAGATACAATTGCGGGACGATGATACGGTAAACGATACCGTTATCGGCACCCATTTTATAGACCTCAAGGAAATAAGCAACGACGGAGATAAGGGCTTTCTTCCGACTTTTGGGCCAGCTTTTATTCATTTGTACGGTAGCGTGAGGGATTACAGTCTGGTCGATCGAAATTCGACTCTCAACTCTGGTCTCGGCGAGGGTGTCTCTTATCGAGCTAGGTCATATTCGCGCAAACTCCACACTCGTACCATTTATTTTGTCGCGCGACAAGCATCTTATGCGATCAACTTGTATATTTCAGACTGTTGGTAGCGATTAGAACGGAAATGTGCGACAATGCCGACGTCGGTGATTACAGCGGGACAACGCCGAGCTCCGCCTCGGCAGATGTCCGAATCGCTCAGACGATACCCGCCAACGAATCGGCATACGCGACAAACGAGCCATTTTTCCTCTTTGCTACGATAATGGACGCGACTATGATCGACAGGAAACTCGCCGAGAGGCCCCTCTACTTTGAGATATCGATCGGGAATGCCGGAAACACTTTGGACGGTCACAACGAGACTTGCAAGGTTCGATAAATAAATCGGTACCTCCTATACCTTCCACGTCTATTTTCTAAATAATACTCTACCATATATTATACATTGACATATATCGTACCTATATACGTATACGCACAACTTTTGCCAAAAATCGTTGGTATACAAGCTTGGGTGTTTTTAGGGAAAATTGGAGGGGCGACGTGGTACCGTCGACGGACACGCCACATCGACGACCTGCACCAACGAAATCGATAAAAGGTCCGTCAATATCGGGAATAAGGATAGACCAAACGCGAGCACGATCGCCACGAGGACGAATGCGGCAACCGCCTCGCTGATCCTCGAGACACGCTCGTTGGCGCCGATGATCGACGAGTCCTGGCAAAGTACGACCTCTCCTGCCAAACCTATGACTCACGATCGTTTGTATTATTTTTTGCCCTACTGGGACGACAAACCCTGCCTCCACGTAACGAGCATATGGCCGGACTATAGGCGACGCATGTACAACAGTAACGTTATTGGGAAAATAGTGGAGAAACTGGTGAGTCTAAAGTTTGAACGTTTTTTGCCGCGGAATTATACGACGCGATGACGTGGCGATCGGGATGGTTATAATGATCGAAACGAGTTGGGCGACGCAGGAGGAAGGTCTGGCCGATGTTGGATTCCACGAGAATAAGGATCGACCGAGGGGTGAAAAAGATCTCAAGTCGGCACTCGATCAATTGTCGATCGGATGCAATCGGTACGCGAGTCTTACTGGATCGAGCCTCGGCGGTGGTACGGGTGCGCCGGCTCCTTCTTTAGGAAAGACCAAACTCGACAAAGAACGAATCAAGTTGTGTCAACGGGAATTGGAGGATATCGGCTTGGCCGCAAAAAATCTCAACTCTATAGCCATGACTAGAAAGTCTTTCAAGGAGAGTCTCAAGGCTGCTCATACTTTTCTCGGAAGGCTTAAATTTCTTCTCGAGGATGTAATTATCCCTATACTAACGTGCCATATAATACTTTATAACGATTTTGGTCCCTTCGTTTATTAACAATAATCGTAATAACACGCCAGCCCCAACAATCATTACCGGATGTTTTCGTCTGGCTGATAAGTTCGGGTAGACGAGTCGCCTATCACAGGATACCGGCGCGCGATATCGTATACTCGATCGTCGACGAGGAATCCGGTCGTTATTGCGCTACAGTACAAAATATCTTTCTCCGGGTAATCCTACATATTGCATATTCTTTACGATTATCCGACAAAGATATTATTATTTGTATGTCTGTTGCACGCGAGTCAGCTTCCGGGGAAAAAAGGATTGGGCACCTCCGGCTGGAGCGTGCAGGCAAAATTACAAATATACATGTGGCTCGGTGTATCGAGACACAAAAAATATTTCATTCAAGGCTTACCCAAAGGATACGAGATGAGCAACGAACTGATGAATTTTATCGAGAGACCGCGAGCTCTTCCTCCCTCGTTCATTCACTACGTTGAGAAACACGTGAGGATGAATTTAGTGGGCCGGGCTTTTATCGATACCTACACATCCTCTCTCTCTCTCTTTATAATAGAAATTTCAGCTACGGGCCCACGTGTATCAAGCTAGGTCGCTCATAGGTAGCGACGCTTCCGGTCTCTCGGATCCATTCGCTCGAGTTATTTGTGGCGAGTTTCACAAAACGACCCAAGTTATCGACGAAACGCTCAGTCCAACGTGGGACGAATTGTTAATAATCGATAATATAATAATCCATTCGTCCGGCAATCTGATTAAGAGGGATCCACCGACGGTTATCATCGAGCTCTTCGATCGTGACAAAGTCGTAAGTTTGATTATTTGTTTGAATCGTGCGTGCCGCGTATCGACGCGATCCTCGGTGGATATTTAATAAATAAAGAGTCTCGCGCGAGTCGATTACAGGGAAAATCGGAATACATAGGACGAACGATAGCTCCGACTCGCGTCAAACTCGCAACGGAGGAGTACGGCCCACCGCTATTTCCACCCTCGTTGGAATGGTATCGAGTGAGGAGAGGCGCGAGCCAATACGCCGGTGAGCTTTTGGCCGTATTCGAGTTGCTCGAGTATTCCTCATCGGCCGGCATGGACCAGCCGATATTGCCGGAGGCCAAGTCTCAAAGAGGTTCCATCGCCTCTGGGGATTGTTCGAGCGGCACGGGACATCTCGAACAAGGACCCATATTTCCGGTACCGGTTGGCATTCGTCCGAGCCTATCGAGATACAGGTCCGTATAATAGACGTGTGTACGCCGGCCAACAGGAGCCAGCCCTCCTTTATCCCTCGGCATATATTATTATCATTCTCTAATAGGCATGCCTCATTAATTCATTAGGATCGAGGTACTGTTTTGGGGATTGCGCGATCTCAAGAGGATACACCTGCTGAGCGTCGACAAGCCTAGGGTCGATCTCGAGTGTGCCGGACACGTTCTACATTCTTCGATAATATCGAGCGCGAGGAAGAATCCCAATTTTACGACGCCCCTCAAGTTCATCGATCTCGAATTGCCCGATCGCGAGCTCTATCGTCCCCCGGTGACGATAAGAGCGGTCGATTGTCGTAGCTTCGGTCGATATACCCTCGTCGGTACTCATACCATTGGTTCGATACACAAGTACATGGATGAGTACGCCGACGATGAGGTGGACGAGGAGCATCCTAGTGGCGATAGCACCGTGAATCAAACGATCAATCATCACGACAGCATTATCATATCATTGGGCCTCGTACGCTCGTGGCCGATTATAACCAATGAAATTGCCAATTGGAATAATAGCAAGCGAGGCAAAATACCTCCCGATTCACGTCGTAAAGGAAATCCTTTCGTCGATCGGTCCTCGATCGCGACCGACGAAACGATCGACGACGATTACTCGAGAGATTGGTGGACCAAATATTTTTCTTCGATCGAGTCGACCGATCATCGATCCTCCTCTTTGAATAATTACGATGCCGACGGGAATCCTCGTTCTCCGGATCCTAGCGACCTTACCTCTCGGCACGTCGATGCCAACCCAAACCCAAACAGCCATAACGATCGTAAGACCAAGAATAAAAATAAATTCAAAGCTAATAGTACCAGCCACGTTCGCAACAACAATCCCAGCAGCGGCAACAACAACAACAATAGAATCGCAGTTTTGAAAATATATCGAAACGAGCTCGAAGCACAGACGGAATTTCATCATTTTCGAGAATGGCTCGATACGTTTGAATTGTACAGAGGGAAAAAAGGTAGCAACGCCGATGTCGAAACAACGGACGAGGACGAGGGTGGCGGGTTCGGTGGTGGTTCGCGCGTTGTCGGAAGCTTCAAAGGAGCGCTCAGAGTGTACAAGGTCGATCGACAATGGCCAAGGGATAGTAGCCGCTTGTTCGAACCCCAATTGGGCGGGTTCTTTCAAAGCTTGCCGATTCCATCCAACGAACCCATTCACGTACTCGTCAGAATTTATATCGTCAAGGCCAACGATTTGCATCCGTGCGACCCCAATGGCAAAGCCGATCCGTATATCGTTATTCAACTTGGTGACAAGAGAATAAGCGACAAGGAAAATTATGTCTCGAAACAATTGAATCCCGTATTTGGCAAGTGAGTGTCCGTGTGTGCGTATAAATTCTCTCTCTCTCTCTCTTTTTACGAATCTCTCACTCTCTGCATTAGGTGTTTCGAGATCGAGGCGACATTTCCCCAAGATTCTTTATTGACGGTGCAAATATTGGATTGGGATTTGGTAGGAAGCGACGATGCGATCGGTCAAACGAGGATCGACCTGGAAAACCGGTTTTACAGTAAACATCGCGCGACCTGTGGCCTCGCTCGGCAATACGACGAGTACGTATTGAAATTACGATTTGTACTAAGGTATACCTACGATGATATTAATGATAGACGTGTATATATAACGAGGTCGGGCTACAACAAGTGGCGGGATCCAATGAAACCGAGCCAAATATTGTCGAAACTTTGCAAAGACGGAAAACTGGATCCTCCGGTATATAGCCACGGGAGCGTTACCATAGGAAAACAAATATTTACTCTTTCGAACGAGGAGATGCGGCATCACGTTGAGACGAAAGGTGCTCGCGCTCCGTATATACCATTTTACGATTTATTCCCGTATCGTAATGTACGCGATGATTCTCATTAAATAATTGATTAACCAGCTGTCGAGGAACATCTCGCATTGGCGGTGCTTCATCGATGGAGCTACTTTTGCGATCGTACGAGTAATCGTAGGAGCAGCAGCGGCGGAAAGATCGGTACGTCTCTCGTACCGGAGCACGTCGAAAGTCGTCCGCTGTACAAGCCGGAAAAGCCTGGTATAGAGCAAGGCAGACTGGACATGTGGATCGATATGTTTCCCATGGATATGCCACTTCCGGGTCCACCGATCGACATATCGCCACGAAAACCAAAGGGATACGAACTTCGGGTTATCATTTGGAATACCGAGGACGTTGTTTTGGAGGACGACGCTTTCTTTACCGGCGAGAAGATGAGCGATATTTACGTCAAGGGGTAAATGACTAATGATCCAAGGATAAGCTCGTCGCGACACGCGTATCAACCTAACCGAGACCCAAACTCTCAACCTGCAGATGGCTCAAGGGTTCCGCCGAGGATTCTCAATCGACCGATATTCACTACAGATCACTCACCGGTGAAGGCAATTTCAATTGGCGTTTTATCTTCCCGTTCGAGTATCTCGTTGCCGAGCAAAGAATCGTCATTCGTCGAAAAGAGAGTCTCTTGAGCTGGGACGAAACGGAGTTTAAAATACCGGCCCGTTTGGAATTGCAGGTATCCGCCATACATCGACCGTCTTATTAATAATAATTCTTCGTCGGCGTTCTATTAAGGCACGTGAGCTTATTCACGGGCATACGACAGGTGTGGGATGCCGATCATTTTTCAGCGGATGACTTTCTCGGAGCCATCGCTCTCGATCTCAATCGTTTTCCCAGAGGCGCCAAAAATAGTAAACTCTGCACCCTCGATATGCTCAAGACCGACGGCTCGGTGCCCGCGATAAACATATTCAAGCAGAAACGTGTCAAAGGCTGGTGGCCGTTCTACGTCAAAAAGCAATACGACGATATGGAACTGACGGTACGTACGAATTGTTTTTTTTTCTTCAATCGCATCAACGACCTATATCATATGCCATTGTTGTACTTACGAGCCTACGAACGTACCAACTTGAATAACAGGGAAAAGTCGAGGCTGAAATACATCTACTGACGAGGGAAGAGGCCGAATCTAATGTCGCCGGTTACGGTCGCTCCGAGCCAGATCCGCTCGACAAGCCAAGGTTCGTACGTCCAATCGTTACATTCCTTCGGCTCGTTGTCCTTTTTTCTTATCGTTATCGATTTTCTAGCCGGCCAGATGCGTCCTTCGTCTGGCTATTGAATCCGATCAAGTCCATCAAGCACATTATATGGCATAATTATAAGTGGCTCATCTTAAAAGTTGTCCTCGTCGTTGCTCTTACGTTGCTTTTTCTACTATTCTTCTATGCCATTCCCGGCTATTCGGTGAAAAAGATATTAGGCGCGTGAGCGCAACCTCCCGCCTCGAGCATTCGCGTTTCCCTTATATACGCGCGCACGCAAACACACGCAAACACACGCAAACAGACGCACGATACTCGCAATCGAGAGACGTTAATTGAAAAATTAGCTTTACAATCGTTTATCAACCTTTATTCTCATCACGTTCCTTCGTACATGTTTCATTTTTAATAAGGATCTCCAATCGCAATATCCAATCGCCCTCCATCCTTCATCCTTATCATTTCGAATAATTGGCATTGATGTAGTGGAAGAGAAATACAAGAAAGAATAGTGTCACTCCAAGGATATTGGAAAAGGTGGCCAATTGCGCATCGGTGATCATCTGCAACAAGTACACGAGTACAGAAAAAATTGAATTTCTTCGCTCAACGATAATAGTCTATAGGAATACGACGAACCTTGATGATTTTGAGGTTAGTTTACCAAATAATTCAATTCGGAATTCGGACCCAAAGTAGCTATAGCTTTCGATCGTAACTCAATTTTATCAACGCCTCTCGCACGATAATAAAGACTCTCGCTCACAGAATCCGCCCCCTGTTTTTCCTGATAAATTTTATGACGGATCGAGATGGACGCTTGATTCGCTTGATACGTGTCACTGTAGTATCGCGGCGCAGCGGCTTACGTTAGTTACGTTGCGTTCACGATTCTCACGAGGGGCAGAGGCAAAGCGGTAAAGGGGCGCCAGGGAAAGCAGCTAAACGGCCGAACGTGGCGAACGAAGGGGGGACGGGGGAGCAGCCGACGTACTAAGGCTAAGAGAGGGCAGAACGCAGAACGGGCGTTACCGATTATCATCATTATCATATGCGCGCATACACACTCGTTTGGTTAGTCGATGATCGCAGCCATCGCAGCAGCAGTATCAGCAGCGACGAGCGAAGCATCGAAAACGAACGTCACCCGCGAAGCAAAATTATTTGCTAGTAGAGATTTATAATAGCAAAGATGGCTGCGAAAAACGAGTCGACGCCGCCGCTTTTCGACAACGTCGAAATCAACAGCGAATCCGGCGATATAGTTCGTCTCGTGGAGGACGGGGAGCGCCAGGACGAGGAGGAGGAAGAGAATGAGAACGAAAACGACGACGATGATGATGAGGAAGACGACGAGGACGAGGACGAGGACGAGGACGACGACGACGATGATATATTTGCATCCGCTGTTCAGGTCAGTCGAGATGCCAAATTCATGATGGATCGAGTAAATTTATCATTCATGCGTAATTACAAGGATTAAAGAATAAAAAGTTGGTTGACCGCCCGTATCGCAGGAACAACATTCTTACAACGGCATTTCGACCGATACACTGGAGAGTCAACTACCAAAATTATCATTGCGCGATACGAGTAAAGAGGGAGGAGGTGGACCCTTGAATCGTCCATCGCGCGGCTCCGTAATTTCGGATATAGGAGATTTACACGAAGTTCCGATCAACGAAGGAGCGGGCGGCAATAACGTTTCGAGCTCCCATATCGTACCGTCTCGTTCTTTGGACGAGGTACCCGACAAAACTGTCTCTATCGTACATTCTCGTAACGTTAGTTGAAATTTGACGATAAAAACGTCGCCTTGGCTCTCGTTAATTTGCACACAATTATTAGCGCGCTAAGCGATAAATTGGTACTCGAATGGTATAAAGGGTAACTCGCGATTATCGCAGGTTTCGACAGATCCGAGCGACGTATCGCTCAAGATAAGCGTAACGTCGCCTCAAAAAATAGGCGACGGCATGGGGGCTTATGTGACGTACAAAGTCGAGACCAGTACGAACATGCCTGTCTTCAGAAAGAGGAGCTTGAGCGTCGTCAGACGTTTCAGCGACTTTCTTGGTCTCCATGATAAATTGACCGACAAGTATCTGAGAAACGGCAGAATAATTCCACCGGCTCCTGAGAAAAGCGTTATCGGTAATGTAGAGCGTGCACGCAAATGATCTTAAATACGAATTATATCGTCTCCCGTATATACAGGTATGACCAAGATTAAAATATCTGGAGAGAAAAGCCAGGAACAAAATTCGAGTTCGACCGAGTTTATCGAAAGACGCAGAGCCGCCCTAGAACGTTATTTAAACAGAACGGCGGCTCATCCTGTCCTGAGCGTCGATCCTGATTTTCGCGAGTTTCTCGAAGCCGGTGAGTCCGTCCTTCCAACCTGTATTATTACTTTTCTTTCGTTTCTTTACGATCAACGCCATCCCCTTTCGAATACAGACGAGGAATTGCCCAGAGCGACTAATACCTCTGCTCTAAGCGGCGCCGGTGTCATGAGGCTGTTGAACAAAGTTGGCGAAACTGTTAACAAAATAACGTACAAGATGGATGAAAATGATTCGGTAAGAGTATACTCATTTCTCTCTCTCTCTCTCTCTCTCTCTTGTTTTCTTTACTTCGGGCGTGACTTGATACAGAATACGAGATTGTCGGATGACTTTTTGTTGCTTGCATTAGGAGGTGGGTAAGGTAGGTGTATCATTGTTTTGCATTAAGAATCCTGTGATCTTACACGAGCTTCTCCGCCCCCTTCCAGCCACGATGTTACATCGGGTTATAAATATTGCGTCGGATCGCGTTTACAGTGGTTCGAGGAGAAAACTTTGCAAATTGATTCGCTCGATTGTCAATTGAGAAATTTGCATTCGGCCGTGGAGGCTCTGACGAATCAAAGAAGAGAACTGGCAAACTGTACAGGCGCCAGTGCAAGATCGATCGCTGTCCTCGGTCATGGAGAAGTCGGCGTGTCTCTCGGTAGAGCATTGGCTCAATTGGCCGAAACTTTAGAAAAGGTCGAAGCGGTTCGACGCGCGCAGAGCAACAGTGATTTGTATCAATTTGGCGAAATGCTCAGAGACTACGTAGCACTTATGTGTGCCATCAAGGTATTGTCATTTTTCTTTTTTTTTTTTTTTTTTTTTTTCTTTTAAATCTAATTCACACGAGTAAGGATAGTCAACAAAGTACACCCAATTGTATGATCGATGGTCGTATGCAGGATGTATTTCACGAACGGGTCAAGGTCTTTCAAAATTGGCAACATGCTCAAATGATGCTAAACAAGAAGAGGGAACAGAAAGCGAGGCTCGAACAGTCAGGACGCAACGATAAGACAGGACAGGCAGCGACCGAGGTTATCGAATGGGAGTCCAAGGTCGAGAGGGGTCAAGAAGAATTCGATAACATCTCGAAGATGATCAAAAAAGAGGTCGAACGTTTCGAGCTTGTGCGCGTCGACGACTTTAAGAAACAGTTGACCGAATATTTGGAGGTCATGCTGCAACATCAGAATCAGCTTATTAAACACTGGGAGAGCTTTTTACCGGAGGCACGAGCGGTCGTGTAAATATATCTACCAATATCGCCCTCTTCTCTGCACACACCTTCTTCTACGTCCTGCCTCTCATTATTATTATTATTATCATTGATATCGTTTATATTATTATTATTAATATTGTTATCACAGCTCGACGTAATCGTTGATTATTCTAGATGGATCGATGCAAAGGACGCATCGATCGAATTTACTACAAAGATACCTAGGCTATACGCGTTATTTGCACGTAGACGGATAATAATAATAAAAATTCTTCGAAACGATTTATATTTTGCTAAATTGGCTATAACGTCATCGCTCCTGGCAATTAAAATTCCGGGTTCCGGATCGATCGATCGAGTGTCCAATGAAAGACGATGATCGACAATGCGATTGTACTCGAAGATACCAATTTAATGATTTCCCTTCGCCATATAGACGATTACGATAGATTTTGTGGCCAACTTAACGTAGCTACAAAATAGTTGACCCTTTGGACGTTCAGATGTCGCGGAAGCGACTCTCGAGGTTTAAACTTTTGCCGAGCGTTCCTGATGTTCGCCCTAATCGCGGGTTCAGCCAGACTGTTGGGTTTGGGTTGGGGGACTAAAGAGCGCATCGAGCGCATGAAAGAGAAAAACAAAAGTAGTGCACGTAAAGTACGACAGGCGATACATAGGAAAGACGGAGAGTAAATCTTGAAACTGCTTCAAATTATATTTTGACAAAATCATTCGCGAAGAATGGAAGATTTACTTTCATTCTTTAGCGAAGTAACAGGTGTGGATAACGACAGAGCATTATTTCATCTTGACGCAGCCGATTGGGACTTGCAGGTGAGAGTGCATATTCCGACAAACTGCCGGATCATCCGCATAACCTCAAAATTGTATTTCTTGGAAAGTATCGAGGCGCGGAAGGCTATCTCTATATAATAGCGGCGTGTGAAAGACGTTGTTCAGAGGAGCGCGTTATATATATTCAATATTTCTTGCGGTCGTAACGGAGATGCCATAATGGATGATGATCTAATGAAATTTCCAATTATATATCGACTCGAATTTGACTAACATTTGAATCGATCGTTTATTGTATCCAATCTCGTACAGCAATTGTTGCCAATAGTCGAGCCTAATGGCTTTTTCAATGTTATTCGAAAAAGGTGGCTCTAGCAAATTTCTACGAGTGCGTCGAACCTTCGCCGGCTCTGGACGAGCTGGCCACGGCCGCGGCGGCTGTAGCCGTCGACGCCAATTCCGAAACGGCCGAGCATGAAAAAACGAGCGAACCAAAGGAGACGGAAAAGGATAACGTCGCGACTGCCGCCGCCGCCGCCGCCGCCGCAGCTGCCACCTCCGCCGCAGCCACTACCGCTATCCACCGACGCGCCGAACAAGCCGGCGAATCGACACATTTGAAAATAACCAAAGGTCGCCCTAGCGAGCCGATAAACGCAAAATCGAACGTACGCTTTGGAAGGCTGAACCAGCTTTCCAGCAGAGACAGTAGTTCCGACGAGGAGGGTCAAGCGTTCTACGCGGGCGGCTCGGAGCACAGCGGTCAGCAGGTATTGGGGCCTAGTAAAAAAAACGATATTATAAACGATATGTTTAAATCGTGTCAAGGGCAAGCCATTAATGCCGAAGAGCGAGGTAGTACGCAGCAGCAGCAGCAGCAGCAGCAGCAGCTGCTACAGCAGCGCAATCGTCCCAAAACGTTTGGCGGTACCGGCTACAAGTTAGGTCAAACCAGCAGCGACACGGAAGGTCGGTCGATATATATCGGACGTATCGTTAGTTAATAGGCTTATCATTACCAAGCGACTAACCGTCAAATAATCTCGAGGTAATCAGTCGTGGCTGGGGGAGGAGCGCAGAGCACCATGGTGGGTTCGCAATCATCGACGATGACAACACCGGCGTCGGCCTTGCAAAGCAACGCTCCGGGTGTGATAATGCTGAAATTGTGGCGGGATGGGTTTACCATAAACGATCGCGAGATCAGATCTTACAGCGAGCCGGGCAACCGTGAATTTCTCTCTGCTATTAAAAGAGGCGAAATACCGTTAGAAATTCGGGAAGAGGTTCAAGATGCCGAAGTCCGACTCGACATGGAGGACCATCGTCACGAGGAGTATGTACCGCCCAAACCAAAAGTTAAGGCTTTTACCGGTCGTGGACACAAACTTGGCAGGTTTGGATTTGAAATATCTTTCTTTGAAATATGCGTGGACGGGCGTGCACCCGGAAACCAACGAACAAAGCTCCAGACTCCGATCCGTATCTCTTTTTAGCCCCTCGCCGGCAACCGTCGGTATGACCGTACCGAGCGATCCGGCCGATCAAGCGGCCAACGAGTCTCAGGCTAGAGCTTCCTTAAATCTCGATCCATCGAGATCCGTAACGAGCATACAAATCCGACTTGCCGATGGTAACAGCATCCGACAGCAGTTCAATACGAATCACACCGTTGGTGATGTCAGACAATTCATAAGGACGTATCCTTTTTTATCATCGAGTATTTCTATCTTTCGTCCGTCCTATCGGATCCCCGTTTAATGTTATTTTCCTCAGCTTCGTTGCTCGCCTTCGTCTTATCCAGAATGAGGCCGCAGTACTCGCTCCAACCATTCAGCCTGCTGACGAGCTATCCGAGTCGAGAATTGAACGAGGACGATGAAACAATCGAGCAGGCTGGTCTACAAAATTCTGCTATAATGCAGCGTCTTAAATAAGCACTCGGCATTATCGAGCATGAAACATTCATCGTATTTCGTTGCTCTTGTTCTACCAAGCGCATTAACCATCCATCCGGCATCATTGGCGTAAGTGCGCTATAAATTGTGTTCCGACCCGAGATATGGTCTACCCCAATTTCATTCTGGATTCTCGATAACGACGAACAAGGAGAAACAAAAAAGCAACAAAAATATCACCAACGATGATAACGGATGAATTGAGCGTTGACCTATTTATTGTTTTCTACTCTTATAAGCGTTGTGATTTCTTTCAGCTAGGAAATATAAAATTACAACAACAACGAGACACTCTTAGGTATCGTTGAGTCTAGCACATGCGTACACAATGGAGAAAATAAAAATATAATCCGACGATAATGCCATTGCTGCGATTCGTTGAACGCAAAATTAATAATAACAACAATAATAATAATAATCTAATGAATAATAATAATAATGATAATGATAATAAAGGGTTTCAATGAGCGTGTAGAAGGAATAAATTTGTTAACGGCGAATTTTGTATGATTTTAGAAAATTTTCCAACATACCGATCGTCGAGAGGAATAAGCTCAAGGCCCTCGGTACGATCGCACCGCTCGTATCTGTTTGCCACTATCACGTCGGACGTTGGCTCTCGTCGCGACTGCGTTTCCATCCTTGCCATATCACCCATCGATATCGTTTTTCGATTAATATATATATGATGACTATCATCGTCGTCGGAAAGACTTTTCTTACGGAAAAGCAAAGGTTCCGCCGAAGCGTCCCGACTACGTTCGTTCGTCTCGTCGACGCATAAATTAACCAACGAGACTTTATATCGATTAGCGACGAAGCCCGTCTCGTCAAAGTCTCGAAACAACTTAACGATCGTACGATGATACTTCAATATTATATATTCGTTCCACGCTAACGTTGCGATAATTCCAACTTTTTCTTGCATACGGTAGAGACAATCTGCCTGAACGATGCTTCTGACAATGTCGGGAGCGATCTTCGTGGAAAGAGGAAAATTCCACGGTACCGTGGTATACGTAAAGTTATTCGAGTATAGATCGGATCGCCGTATACCCTCCTGCTCATTCGTTATCCGCTTTAGGAGATGGTTGAATCTCGGTGGTATGCCAAAATCATACGCGATAAAACTTTCGACACCGAGGGAAGAGTGATAACTTATGAAATTAATAATATCCCTACCAATAATCGGACGTTGAACGAAAGACGGCGACGCGACGCATATACCCGCGATCTCGTTATCGTTATAAAGACGATTGCCCGTTTCTTTTACCGCTATCATTATCGTCGCTGTTTCGTTGTTATTCCGATTGTTATTATTCGGATAATTGGTTGAAAATTTAACGACACCAACGGATTTACCCTCTCGAGTCCCGCCGCTATTCATCGTGTAATCGCAAATAAAGTGGTATCCGCGATATATCGACCTTCCACCACCGGCACCACTCCTCTCGGTGGTATTCCCCGGCATGAACAACCCCGTCGACGATGAATCGTCGGCGATCGAGCGATACGTAAATTCTCCGACAATTGGTTCAATTTCGTTCTCGTAAAATATATCGCACGATAACGCGAGATTCAAACGGTTGCCCTTGGCCAAGGCTATAGCTCGAATTTTTGTTTCATTGTTTACACGATATGCGGAATATACGTAAATGGAGTCGGTTAATCTTTGCCACGATGGTATAGGCGAGTTGGAATTTTCATCATTATCCTTCTCGACGTACTCTCGTGACTCGTACAATTTACCGAGACTCGGTAGTAACAAAATTCCACTGCAATTAGCATTGCTCTTGGAGGTACTGAAATAATCAAAGACCTCCAAAACGTATCTAAGCCTGTTGTATTCGTGTCTATAAAAGAGCACCGCTACGAGACTTATCGATGCGATTATCGCCAAACCGGCTCGATAATATTTACGCATTGTATCTGCTGCTATCGTACGTCTTATTCCTGCGAAATTTTCTACCCTCTCGATCGATTTATACGCCATAGATCGAAGACATCCTGCAACAAATAACGAAAACAATGATTTTCTCGGGCCGTGTGCATAGATGCGCCTTCACCAATGTCTCTTTATTAATCCATATTTCATAAATATGTGTACTTGGTATATTATGTATATGTAAATACGTACGTCACTCCGATGGGCTCGTGTACCCTTTTACAAGACATTGCCCTCGGTATTCCTATGATAAAGGCTAGTACGTGCCTTTTTATTGTCCGACGATCGCATCGAGACTATATTCTGTAGTGCATATACACACAGATCCGTACGTCCGAATGCACGCGTGTGATCGTACAGACGCGCAGCAACCTGTGATATTGTGTCCATTGACGAAATATCGCGGTGTAGTAGACAGTCGCGCGCTATCGAAAGCTCCTCAGTTCCGAGTAAGAGCCACTCCACACCGATTATTCTTTTTTATAATTATACTTGCTCGACGAAACTTGCGACAACTGGACTCACATTCTCTCTCGCGAATGCGCAATGGCGGCCAGATTAAATCTAGGAGCAGGAGATATCCAACGATCGGACGATTCACCGTCGAGTCGTCAAGCTCCGCTACCACCCAAACCCGTTTGGAGGCCCGGTACGTATGCGTCGCGTAACGTATCGCTTTTACCGCTTGAAAATCCGCCATCCCGCCGATGCCTCCGATATACATACACACCTATCTACAAATACATTACTTTTTGACGTTGCAGGCAAAGTTCGAGTAGTTAGAGCATTGTACAAGTATACCGCTCAAAATGTGAGTAGTAGCTGAAATAATTTCGCCCCATTACGTTTAATCTTATCTCGGCGTGTATTCCACATGGTCCATAGCGTCGGAATGTGTCCATGCGCCATTCTATATACCTAATGTTGGCTCTTATATGGATGAAAAGCATATTAAATTGAATGGAATCGCTGTACAGGTGGACGAATTATCATTCGACGAGGGTCAACTGTTGTACGTTCACGAACACGAGACAGATCGAAATTGGTGGAGGGCAAAGTCACAGTCGAACGAAGGCCTTATTCCTGCAAATTATGGTACTTATCTGGCATCGATGATAATATTTTCAAACCCAATCGTGTTTTTAAATAATACGATGTACAATTTATGACGATATACAGTTCAAGAACAGACGGAGCAAGTTGAAACGCCTCTGCACGAAGCGGCGAGACGCGGCAATATTTCCTACTTGAAGGAATGCTTGAAGGAAGGCGTTTCTTCGACGGGATTAGATTCGGCGGCTAATACGGCATTATACTGGGCCTCTCGAACCGGCCACATCGATTGCGTCCGAGAACTTTTGAACTTGCGCAATCCTCCTCTCGATGCTCAGGTTCGTCGGGGAAACGACAAATTTTTCCAATTTTACGACCATGACGATGACGACGATGATAAGGTTGATAATGATATTTCAGAATAAAATGGGCGATTCTCCTCTCCACGTCGCATCTAATCATGGATATCTGGACATTGTCGAGCTACTGTTACAAGCTGGTGCTGATCCTGCTCTACGAAACAACGATAATCTCTTGGCAGAGGAATTAGCCAGCGATGCAACGATCAAAAATGCGATACAGATATTTAGGCGCAAGGACAATTCGACGAGCCACGCATACGGAGTTGACGATTATAACGACGATGAGAGCGACTGATCGGAGTTCGGTTCGTTAGAAACATGGTCATTCGTACTTGATATTACTCGCAGATGAGATATAATATATATTTAAGGGGGGAGAAGGGCGCCGGCGGGGGATCGGGACTGAAAAAATTTCAGACTCTGTTGCTGAACCATCGGTTGAAATCTAGGCGCAATAGCAACTGTGCCAAATGTTCTCCGCTCGGTTGAGCCCGAACTGTATTTAGGGTCTTGATCAACCAATCCATTAGACCATCGAGCGTGTCGGTCAGAGTTTTCAAATCTTCCTTTTCGCTGGTGAGAAGGTGCGTAATTTCCCAGATGGATGCTTGAAGAATAAAATCGTCGCACAATCGAAGCAACAGTCGTATCAATTTGTTGACCTGTTTTCAATGGAGAATCGAAGGACGGTTATACAAGTCGACGGTTATGCAAGTCCAATATTTCGTGATAAACATGCGATTATTACCGAGTTTTTTCGTTCAGTCGTGCCACCCGACAGAAAGCTCTGAGACATTACGTTGGCTAAGAAGACGGAGTGAGCTCTTTGAACGTCTTCAAAGTTTCGGGTATTCTTCATATTATTCTCCATTATGGTGTATTGACTTTCTAAAACATCAACTTGTAGATAGTACTGAAGATTGTCTATGATGAATATGAGATTCTTTCGCAATCGAATTACTCCGGTGTCGCTGAAAAATATAAAGAGCGATCGAATTCGAGTCGACTACTACGACGAGACTATATTAAATCCTGCTTCTTATTGCTCCGGTATACGTACACCTCTTGTAAGCGCATCTGTTCGGTCCAGAGATTCGACAAGTCAATTTGAGTCTTCTTAACGCGTAAAAGGAATCGAAAGAGCACGTTGTAATCGTTCAATGCCCCGGGACTCAGGACCAAGTGTAATGGCCAAACTATTTTGTACTTGAGAACAATGAGACCCCAGCCACGTTGCTCTGCGAATACAAAGACGATGGGGATTTAGTGACGTTTGGGCCATTGAGACGGACGACGGCGAAGGAGGAGCCAAACTATCGTCGTTGACAATACCAATGGGATCTTGAGACTCGGTTTCGGAAAATTTCGCGTCAGATGCGACAACCGGTTCGAGGCTCGTTTTCCGCTCTTCGATCGTATCTTTTTCGAGGATCGGTATCGCAAAAACAAAAGCCTCCAAAGCAGCCTCGTCGTTCAAATGCATTTTTCTCATGGCCATTTGAAAGGCAAGATTGGCGTCTCGCGAACTGTGACTGGTCGGTATTTTGTTGAGTATGTGACCAGCGAGTTTGACAAATTCTTGATACAAATCACCTCTCCCAAGCAGATAGAAGTCTTTGATCAATTTCAGTTGTTGAAACAATTGAGCTTCCTCAACGACGACCCTCCACAAAAGCTCCGTCACGCAGCTCTTAAGTTCATCGACCGTTCTTTCAAATTCAATGCTGTCAAAAGTTGCTTTTGCCTGGAGATTTTGAAGCTTCTGAAAATATTCGTACTCTCGTTCTCCCCATATAGGATTTCCCGTCTCTGTCTCAATGGTGAAATCTGCAAAGCCGGATAATCGGCGAGAGCGTCACATTCAACTCGTCCTTTTTCATTTCCTCTATTATCGCTTATTTATTTCGTTGTCATTACCGTTTTTCGTTCCTCGCGGATCATTGCCAAACATAATAACGGTCTGGCCGATGGTGAAGATTTTCATGGCCAGCGACGCCGTTATGTACGATGGTACTAAATCCATTACCACATGAAAATCTGACGTGTCGTTTTTCGTTTTTTTACCAGTTCGTCTCGGGCAAACGTCCAAGTTGTCCCTGCTCCCGGTATCGCGATCGATCACCAAACGTTCGTTTCCATCGGACGAAGAGCGCGTTTGTTGAATGAAAAATTCGTCGTGTACATCCTCGAGATGACCGTACAAAAGCCAGCTGGTCAGATGTTTATAAAATACAGCATGAACAGAATGAACGATCCTAAAATAAAAGATATATCATGATTTTTCGGACTCGGGCTCGTTGTCGCTGCCCTCCAAAACACTCGCATACTTTTCGATGGCTCTTTTGATTTCAGGAATACCAGAATGCTTGTATCGATGAAGACACTGGAGTAACTTGCAGCCGCGCAACCGAAAAGTCTCGATCTTTCAAAAAACAGAGTCAAGCGATATTAATTCATCTCCGCGGCTGTCCATTGAGAAAATTCCACCCGGCGACTTACCTCTCGAATTAGTCGATTTAGAACGGAAAAGAGAGAAATATGTTTCTCGATACGACAGAGGATTAATGTTAGGGGCGTGTGTGCGTCATGAAGAACGATATTCTCCAGATCTACTACATCGTCGCGAAACGCACTCAACGATTGGTCCATGCCGTCGCAGAATGCTCCAAGATACAAGCCGGGATGAGGAATATACGCTGCGACACCCAAAAACAGACAGCATTCGATCTTAACTTTCTTCTATATTTCTTGGCAATGATCCATTGTCCTACCATTATCGATACTCTTCTTAGGAAATCCATTCGGAGACGTATATCTGCCGATGAATCTCGCAATATTGTTGAATTCTCGGACCGTTTGGAGAATCTTTCCGACTAATGCTCTTTCGCCAGGGTGGAGGTATTTGTCAAAGTCTGCAGACTGCTGCCGACCAATAATAACCATCACTCTTCGTCTTTTGTCGATGAGACAAAAATACGCGATACATATGCGTAAGATGCATAAATATGCTCGTATTATCCTCCGATTACACGCGACTATGCTATATACACTCGCTTCTCGTGAAACTTTATGGCTTTTTCGTGCAAATACTCGTTAATTTTTACTAACGTTTAATAGTAATAACGCTATGCGCTCACCTCATCGTCAACAATGCGATCGATGCTGGTTGAACAGCCCCAGAGCGACAACAGTATCTCGTGTAACATGACGCTAAAGGTATAAACAACGATCGCTGATCTATACGCACGACAATCTTGAGAACAAGAAAATTGTTCACTCTAGCGGGTGAATAACTGAAAAGTATTACAACATTTGCGTCGTGAGCTCGTTATTTTCAGATACACAATGATAAAGCCAGATGAAAAGACGTGAAAATTATGTCACAAATTGTCATAATTATTTCATATAAACACGGGCTACGCACATACATTTAGTATCGTAATGACAATAATTATTTATAGTGGCAAGGCCTCTCCACCTACTGGCATCGGTATATTCTCGATACAGCCGGCTATCGGAGTTAACGAAATATTCCTTTCACGATTAGAACGATTAAGTAAAATCAAATAAGACATAAATGGAAATAAAATAATAACGGGTTACATTGCGATACATTGCGGATCAGAGAAAACAATCAAATAGTGTAAAGAAAACTTCAAGATTAACTCTGTTTATGGCATACGAAACAGAGGTTAGGGGCGCGATCAGGAACGCTCGGCAAAAGTCGGAACCTCGAGACTCGGTGCGACAGAGCGACAACTGAGCGGTGAGCGGCCAAACGGTAAACTGTGGGTACATTTGTACCCACAGGAAGTTGGCTGCGCTAGCATACGGATATCATGATGAAATGAACATAGATACATATAATTTGGTGGTCCGCAGACGACTATCGGGTGTTTTCGTGAATGACAAGAGAAACAGTCTGGTCAGAAATCAGGAAGGTGATTAGCAACGGCCAATAAAAGCTTGAGAGTACGTATTTATGCATAAACGATTATTTAATTCTTTTGAATGAATTTAATTTAATCAAAGAGTTGAGAAAAATATACCGTATCGATTAATTGCATTAATTAATTGACGTATTTCTTTTTTTTAATTATTTTACTACGTATACATTCGCCAAATATTCCTCGGGACCTTTAAAATCCAGAGGATATTTGTGGAGACGCGCAGAAGACGTAAATGAGTCGTCTGCGCATGGTCGTCGCGGCGACAGATCGCCTGTAGTAGAGCCCAGTGTACGCCTGTACGCGCGACCGCCGGGCGGAGCGGTCATTGCACAGCGCTCTTTCGACCGTGGTGGGGATAGCGACACGGCTCTCTCGTTCGCTTTACCTATTCATTGGCGCTCTATGACAGTTGAAGGCTAGTGTAATTATGTTTGTTCTTTTCCGGCGAACTCCCCAGAAAACCCTACACTAGTTTAATAAGTATACACTGAACTATATACCTATATTTATTGAATTAGTGCAGGGATTTCTGGGGAGTTCGCCGAAAAAGAACAAACCTATTGTGAATTAACGAAAGAAGAATGATAAAACGAGGGTTATAATTAAATTTGATTTTTAAAAATTGTGAGTATGCCGATAGCTCGTATTCAGTCGAATTATGACGTGATTAATAAATCATATTAATATATTTGGACAGTTTTTAAATATAGTAAGTAATTGTAATTAATCAGCGAATTTGTGTTCATTATACGGAGTGAGCTGATGCGGCAAGCTGAAACAAGTTGATTCGGTTGATTCGTAATGAATTTGAACAATGGATGATAAAAATAAAATGGAATCATTTATTAATGAATTGGAATTGATTAATTTTGCCAGTTGTGCCGGATTGTCCGCTCTGTTAGTGTCGGTAAATGTTGTCGGGGTGGTGCTGCCGTCGCGTTCCCGTTGCTTTTCCGCGCGTAGTGGATTTATCGCGTCTCGTACTCTATTGCATAGTCCATGGCGTTTAGTCGGTTTATTTATCGTTCAGTCCCCGTCGTTGTTTACGTCTAAAGCGTTTATGTCGATCGAGGCATTTTGCAGCAAGTGGATTGTTTCATGCGATTGTTAAAGTGAGTGCAGTGATTGTCGTGTTTGGTCCGCAAATACTGTTGAATTACTTAAATCGGGGAACTCTCGTTTCATTTGGTTTGACAGTTGTATTGTATTGGTTTTTTAGGACAGTGATGGTTTGTTCGAGCGCTCTGGTCAGGATACGATATTGGAGGTTAAGCGTGGGGTCGCGAGCCTGTCTACTGTTAAATAACGGGGCGAGTACAGTGCTGTAGTGTCTTGGTAAATTGCGTATATTGTCGTTTTGGTATATATCGGTTGAATTGTTTTTTTCGTATTTCGGTGTCGATGCTTTAAGCGTATTAAATATATACCTGCTAATGTCCCGCAGGAAGGCGTCGATCTCTGTGTGGAGCGCCGATCTCTCGCCCCTCGATGTCGGCTATGTAAATTAACAGTGCTAAACTGTATTCCGCCAGCGGTGGTGCATGTATCCAGGTACTGCAAACAGGAGCTGGGAATAGTGGAAACGAGAGTTCCTGGTGGTAGCGCACTGTCCGTCTTATCGCCTCGCCTCGCTGTGCCCGATGGAGGTTTCTGCAGCGGAGGAAGAAAAAGTATCTATTAGTCACATGCTGTGCTTCGTGCCTCATAGTAGCGACAGATCGAGGTTAGTCGGGTCTTTCTGTTTTGACAACATCTTGCTATGAATATTAACGTATCAAAGTATCGTTTGACCTTGTAAAAATGCATGGATACCGGGAATGGTGGTAAAGGCCGAATCTGTCGGAGAAGGAAAGAGTATATATTAGTCGTGCGCTACTTGGTATTAATGATTGGCATTGAAATATGTGTAATTAGGAGGATTCGTGGACGGATCCTGTACATGGATGAGTATGCTCGGAAAATGACGATACGTGGCGAGAGTAATGGTGGCTGGCACTTTTGCACTCGCGGGGGTTTGACACGAGATACGCGGTGACTGTCTCAGCTGGCGGTCATGTTGGAATATCACTGGCTGTACGCGGTCGACGAAGTTGTCCGGTGAGTGTTGAAATGTTTGTATGGGGTGGTTGTTTATTCGATTTTTATTAAAAATAAGGACCCTCGCGTGATTGGCTGTGTCAATCCGCACCGAATGGCCGGGGGGGGGGGGCGGTAGTGTCGAAACGAGGTCATTTTTGTATTAGTATCGAAGATAAGCATTCTCGCGCATAATTGGCTGTGTTAATTCGACTGGCGTATCCGGAGGGGGGGATTGTCGAAATGACGTGATTTATGGTGAAGGTTGGGGGGTGTTTTTCGTTGGTTTTCATTAAAAATAGCGGGCGACGCTGTGTTAATCTCGAAAACTAGCAAATATCGGGAAGGGTGTTGATCAGTAAGTCAGTTACTTACTTTAACGGGATCGGGCCGTTAGCCTAGTGCTACCGGCTGGGATCAGCAATTTGATGGTCGAGGGTACGATTTCCGTGTCAAGTCGCTTTTTTCTGCCGAGATTATATATTCCAGCGTCTCTATTCTCTCCGTCTTCTCTTTGCGAGTCCGTTCGCAATGGCGGTCGACCTAAGTCGACGAACCTACGAGAATGTATCGAAGGAATTGAACCTAAGTGCTGTAACCTATGTCCCCCAGTGAAGTGCCCGAACCTATGTCGCCGAACCTAAGTACGCAAACCCGTGCTGATGGGGTTACGGGCACCTCCCGTCGAGAGATTTTTTTTAAACTTTGGCACTGGATAGTGCTATTTATCGGCCATCCTGCCACAAAAGCGTTTTTTTTTTCGTCCATTATTTCGAGGAAAAAAAATTAATTTTGCACGAAAAAAAAATCTGACAAATTTAAGATTTTTACGTTCGGGCTCTCAGATTTTTCTTACGCGATATCCAATTCTCCAAAACGTTTATTCGACGAACCCAGACCGTTTTTTAAGCTGTAACGACGAGACCTGGGGGAATCGATGGGGGTATTTTTTCTTTACCCAGAATTAATTTGGCGCGAAAATTCAATCAAAACTCTGCCTTTGGGACAATTTTTTCTCTTTTTATTATTTTCCTTGGTGCGGGGGGTGCGGCGGAGGGGATACTGCGGCTAGCTGCCGCGGCGCGGGCTCATACCTTCGGTCTTACGGTCGCGAGTTCGAATCCCCGCCGGAGTTTGTTTTTTTTTCACTTTTTCTCTCTCGCACTCATTTTCCGCTCTGTTATTTAAATCTTTTAACCCTTAACTGTCATTAGGGATAATACGGGGGTGAAATAGAGAAGAAAAAAAATTACGCCGCGACAGGGGTTCGATACTATATTACTCTTTACCCTGCACTTCTTTTATACCAGTCAGCTACAATACTTTCATGTGAGCAGGTCGCTAGCCTAGTGGTACCGGCTTGGAACAGCAATTCGGTGGTCGACGGTTCGATTCCCGTCCCAAGTCGCTTTTTTTCCGAGATTTTATATTGCAGCGTCCCTATTCTCGCCGTCTCCTCTTTGCTAGTCCCTTCGCAATGGCGGCCGACCTAAGGTAAGGAATGAAGTGAACGGAGCTTAGGTCCGGAGCATATGTCGCCGAACCTAAGTACGAAACCCCTGCTAATATTTTTGTCCAAACCTATGTCGACGAACCTATACCCTCGAACCTATGACCCCGAACCTATGCCATCGGACCTATGTCACTAGCATAGGGTTTGGGTTTGGGTTTGGGTTTGGGTTTGGGTTTGGGTTTGGGGTTTGGGTTTGGGTTTGGGTTGGGTTTGGGTTTGGGTTTGGGTTTGGGTTGGGTTTGGGTTTGGGTTTAGGGTTTGGGTTTGGGTTGGGTTTGGGTTTGGGTTTGGGTTTGGGTTTCGGAGTTTGGGGTTTGGGTTTGGGTTTGGGTTGGGTTTGGGTTTGGGTTGGGTTTGGGTTGGGTTGGGTTGGTTGGGTTGGGTTGGGTTTGGGTTGGGTTTGGGTTGGGGTTGGGTTGGGTTGGGTTTGGGTTGGGTTGGGTTGGGTTGGGTTTGGGTTGGGTTTGGGTTGGGTTGGGTTGGGTTGGTTTGTGGTTGGGTTTGGGTTGGGTCTTGGGTTGGGTTTGGGTTGGGTTGGTTTGGGTTGGGTTTGGTTTGGGGTTGGGTTTGGGTTGGGGTTTGGGTTTGGGTTGGGTTGGGGTTTGGGTTGGGTTGGGTTGGGTTTGGGTTTGGGTTTGGTTTGGGTTTGGGTTTGGGTTTGGGTTTGGGTTTGGTTTGGGTTTGGGTTTGGGTTTGGGTTGGGTTGGGGGTTGGGGTTGGGTTTGGGTTTGGGTTTGGGTTTGGGTTGGGTTGGGTTTGGGTTGGGTTTGGGTTGGGTTGGGTTGGGTTGGGTTTGGGTTTGGGTTGGGTTGGGTTTGGTTTGGGTTGGGTTTGGGTTGGGTTTGGGTTTGGGTTTGGGTTTGGGTTGGGTTTGGGTTTGGGTTTGGGTTTGGGTTGGTTTGGGTTTGGGTTTGGGTTTGGGTTGGGTTGGGTTTGGGTTTGGGTTTGGGTTGGGTTGGTTTGGGTTTGGGTTTGGGTTGGGGTTTGGTTTGGGTTTGGGTTGGGTTGGGTTTGGGTTTGGGTTGGTTTGGGTTTGGTTTGGGTTTGGGTTTGGGTTTGGGTTTGGTTGGGTTTGGGTTTGGGTTTGGGTTTGGGTTGGGTTTGGGTTTGGGTTTGGGTTTGGGTTGGTTTGGGTTTGGGTTTGGGTTGGGTTTGGGTTTGGGTTGGGTGGGTTGGGTTGGGTTTGGGTTTGGGTTTGGGTTTGGGTTTGGGTTGGGTTTGGTGGTTTGGGTTGGTTTGGGTTGGGTTGGGTTTGGGTTTGGGTTTGGGTTTGGGTTTGGGTTTGGTTTGGGTTTGGGTTGGTTGGGTTTGGGTTTGGTTGGGTTTGGGTTTGGGTTGGGTTTGGTTGGGTTGGGTTGGGTTGGGTTTGGGTTTGGGTTGGGTTGGGTTGGGTTGGGTTTGGGTTTGGGTTTGGGTTTGGGTTTGGGGGTTGGGTTTGGGTTGGGTTGGTTGGTTTGGGTTGGGTCTTGGGTTTGGGTTGGGTTGGGTTTGGGTTTGGGTTTGGGTTGGGTTTGGGTTTGGGTTGGGTTTGGGTTTGGGTTTGGGTTGGGTTGGGTTTGGGTTTGGGTTTGGGTTGGTTGGGTTTGGGTGTGGGTTTGGGTTGGTTTGGGTTTGGGTTTGGGTTTGGGTTGGGGTTGGGTTTGGGTTGGGTTTGGGTTTGGTGGGTTGGGTTGGGTTTGGGTTGGGTTTGGGTTTGGGTTGGGTTTGGGTTGGGTTGGGTTTGGGTTGGGTTGGGTTTGGGTTGGGTTTGGGTTGGGTTTGGGTTGGGTTGGGTTTGGGTTTGGGTTGGGTTGGGTTTGGGTTTGGGTTGGTTTGGGTTGGGTTTGGGTTTGGGTTGGTTTGGGTTGGGTTTGGGTTGGGTTTGGGTTTGGGTTTGGGTTGGGTTGGGTTTGGGTTTGGGTTTGGGTTTGGGTTTGGGTGTTGGTGGGTTTGGGTTGGGTTGGGTTTGGGTTTGGGTTGGGTTTGGGTTTGGGTTGGTTGGTTTGGGTTTGGGTTTGGGTTTGGGTTTGGTGGGTTTGGGTTTGGGTTTGGGTTGGGTTGGGTTTGGGTTTGGGTTTGGGTTTGGGTTGGGGTTTGGGTTGGTTTGGGTTGGGTTGGGTTTGGGTTTGGGTTGGGTTTGGGTTTGGGTTGGGTTGGGTTTGGGTTTGGGTTGGGTTGGGTTGGTTGGGTGTTGGGTTGGGTTTGGTTTGGGTTTGGGTTTGGGTTTGGGTTGGGTTTGGGTTTGGGTTGGGTTTGGTTTGGGGTTTGGGTTGGGTTGGGTTTGGGTTGGGTTTGGGTTTGGGTTGGGTTTGGGTTTGGGTTGGGTTGGGTTTGGGTTGGGTTTGGGTTTGGGTTGGGTTTGGGTTTGGGTTGGGTTTGGGTTTGGGTTTGGGTTGGTTTGGGTTGGGTTTGGGTTTGGGTTTGGGTTTGGGTTTGGGGTTGGGTTGGTTGGGTTGGGTTTGGGTTTGGGTTGTTTGGGTTGGGTTTGGGTTGGGTTTGGGTTGGGTGGGTTGGGTTTGGGTTTGGGTTGGGTTGGGTTGGGTTTGGGTTGGGTTGGGTTTGGGTTTGGGTTTGGGTTGGGTTTGGGTTTGGGTTTGGGTTTGGGTTGGGTTTGGGTTTGGGTTTGGGTTTGGGTTTGGGTTTGGTTGGTTTGGGTTTGGGTTTGGGGTTGGGTTGGGTTTGGGTTTGGGTTTGGGTTGGGTTGGGTGGGTTGGGTTTGGGTTTGGGTTTGGGTTTGGGTTGGTTGGGTTTGGGTTGGGTTTGGGTTTGGGTTGGGGTTTGGGTTTGGGTTTGGGTTGGGTTGGGTTTGGGTTGGGTTGGGTTGTGGTTTGGGGGGTTTGGGTTGGGGTTGGGTTTGGGTTGGGTTGGGTTTGGGTTGGGTTTGGGTTGGGGTTGGGTTTGGGTTGGTTTGGGTTTGGGTTGGGTTTGGGTTTGGGTTGGGGGTGTTGGGTTGGGGTGGGGTTGGGTTGGGGTGGGGGTTGGGTGGGTGGGTGGTTGGGTTTGGGTTTGGGTTTGGGTTGGTTGGGTTTGGGTGGTTTGGGTTTGGGTTTGGGTTGGGTTGGGTTTGGGTTGGGTTGGTTTGGGTTTGGGTTTGGTTTGGGTTGGGTTGGGTTTGGGTTTGGGGTTTGGGTTTGGGTTGGGTTTGGGTTTGGGTTTGGGTTTGGGTTTGGGTTTGGGTTTGGGTTTGGGTTGGTTTGGGTTGGGTTTGGGTTTGGGTTTGGGTTTGGGTTTGGTTTGGGTTTGGGTTGGTTTGGGTTTGGGTTTGGTTTGGGTTTGGGTTTGGGTTTGGTTGGGTTTGGGTTTGGGTTTGGTTTGGGTTTGGGTTTGGGTTTGGGTTTGGGTTTGGGTTTGGTTTGGGTTTGGGTTTGGGTTTGGGTTTGGGTTTGGGTTTGGGTTTGGGTTTGGGTTGGGTTGGGTTGGTTTGGGGTTGGGTTTGGTTTGGGTTTGGGTTTGGGTAGGGTTGGGTTTGGGTTTGGTTTGGGTTTGGGTTTGGGTTTGGGTTTGGTTTGGGTTTGGGTTTGGGTTTGGGTTTGGGTTGGGTTTGGGTTTGGGTTGGGTTTGGGTTTGGGTTTGGGTTTGGGTTTGGTTTGGGTTGGGTTTGGTTGGGTTTGGGTTTGGGTTTGGGTTTGGGTTTGGGTTTGGGTTTGGGTTTGGGTTTGGTTTGGGTTTGGGTTGGGTTTGGGTTGGGTTTGTGGTTTGGGTTGGGTTGGGTTTGGGTTGGGTTGGGTTTGGGTTGGGTTTGGGTTTGGTTGTTGGGTTTGGGTTTGGGTTTGGGTTGGGTTGGGTTTGGGTTTGGGTTTGGTTGGGTTTGGGTTTGGGTTTGGTTGGTTGGGTTTGGGTTTGGGTTGGGTTTGGGTTTGGGTTTGGTTGGGTTGGGTTTGGGTTGGTTGGGTTTGGGTTTGGGTTTGGTTTGGGTTTGGGTTTGGGTTTGGTGGGTTTGGTTTGGGTTTGGGTTTGGGTTTGGTTGGGTTGGGTTTGGGTTGGTTGGGTTTGGGTTTGGGTTTGGGTTTGGGTTTGGGTTTGGGTTGGGTTTGGGTTTGGGTTTGGGTTGGGTTTGGGTTGGGTTGGGGTTGGGTTGGGTTGGGTTTGGGTTGGGTTTGGGTTGGGTTTGGGTTGGGTTGGGTTTGGGTTGGGTTTGGGTTTGGTTGGGGTTGGGTTGGGTTTGGGTGGGTTGGGTTTGGGTTTGGGTTTGGGTTTGGGTTTGGGTTGGGTTTGGGTTGGGTTGGGTTTGGGTTTGGGGTTTGGGTTTGGGTTGGGTTTGGGTTGGGTTTGGGTTTGGGTTTGGGTTTGGGTTTGGGTTTGGGTTTGGGGTTGGGTTTGGGTTTGGGTTTGG